>PVIY010014069.1:9063-57592 GCA_004026745.1 Myrmecophaga tridactyla | reverse complement strand
ATCCTGAACATTATGAAAAATACATTGTATTGTAGGGATCTATATAGGGATCTACAAGGATCTGTTCTACATTTTGATTATATGTTGATCTCTCTTTTTTTATCTTTGATAAAACCAATCAACATACAAACATGACATTCTTAACATATGAACATTCCATACTTGGTGTACAATCAGTGGCTCACAATGTCATCACATATAAAAACGACAAAATATTTTGACGTGCTGCATTGAGGTGACTAGATTCAGACAGCGTTTGGCGGCTCCAGCCATGCCAGGAGAACTTGTCCTCGGCGAGGGGTGTGCGGCGCCCTGGACTCCTGTGATCAGACCCCGGCAGCGCCGCAGGTGGCGGGTTGGGGTGGGGGTGGGGTGGCACCTAGAGTTGTATCCGAGGAATTTCTCTCCAGAAACAACCAAAGTCGACACGCTAGAGAGCGTCTTAGGTTTCGGCAGCAGACTTCCTAGCCAGTGAGCTGGAAGCCCAGATCGCAGTCCCCGTGGGGTCCGGGCGACCCCCGACTGCCAGGAGGTCCTGTCCGCGCACCCGCGCAGCCTAGCCTGCCCGCTGGTCACATCTCTAACCCTGTTTGTTATCTCCAAGAACGGGGGAAGTAGAATGTACAGATCGGTAGAATACATCTTTCGTTTTTTTTTAAGCAAAACACTCAAATTTCTACCTTATTTTCTGTTGAATATGGAATGGAGAAAAAAATGAGCGATTTAAATATTTTGAAACACCTAATTGCTGAAGAGCACTGGGGTAATGGGAACTAGCACTTACAGTAAAAACAATAAAGACAAATACTTCTCGGAAGCATCGATGTGATTGGGATTATAAAAGCCAGCATCACCTACAGTTTCTAAAGGATTACAGCAGTCGGCTTGTTCACGCGGTAGTTACTAGGCTCAGGATTTTAATTCACTGCTTAGCGCTCTAGGTCGGCTCACGCTACAGCTGTGGCGCAGTGGCCCTGCCTGCCCAGGGCCCAGCTGTCCCCTCTCGGCCCCTGGCACGCACACTCGGGACTGCTAGTGAGCACTTGCCATGGGAGCTGGGTGCGCCCTCCTGGCTTCCTATTGTTTTTGTGTCGCTCTTCCTTCTCCAGTAGGGTGTTATTTTAGGCCTTCCTGGTTTAACACACTGATAACTGATGGTGTTACATGTTGGCATGGGCTGAGTGGCTGTCAAGGAAGCCGCGTCCCTGCCCCACCCATCACAGAGACCGTTCCCCACCGCGCAGGTGGGACCCAAAGAACGAGTCTGGGGACATTTAACGCAGTGGGTTCTGAAGAGGCTGAGGAGTCGCAGGTCCCACGGGTCTGAATGAAAGAGAGCATCTGTAAGCAAGACTTGAGGTATTCCAGAGAACTACATACTCTGCTGGTTGAGGCCAAAAGATCAGCGTTCCTATTACTGAGGGGGTCAAAGATCACCCATCCCCAGCTACAGCTCCACCTGCTGTGGGAAGCCTTCACCACTTGTTTCTTAAAAGAACTGTGTGTAAGTTCTCACACACACAAAAAGGATAAAGGCTTTGGCACTGAAACCAAAAACAAACCTTGTGTACTCAAAAATCTTCATAGCCTCTATTGGACATATTTTCCTTTTAGGAATGAAGGAAAACTCTCGCATTTTTTTTTTTGAGCCATTCCTTTACGTTAATCCAAAAAATTGCATGTACTTAAAAAAAGTTTTGTTTGGATTTTGATATTTTGGCATGGGCAGGCTCTAGGAATTGAACCCGGGTCACATGGCAGGCAAGAATTCTGCCACTGAACCACCATTGCACCGCCCGTACATTTATAGATATTTTTAAAAGATATAGTTTTGTAAATATTTACTATTCTGCTAATTTGATTTGAATTATAAATGTTAGGTATTCTGTTTTGGATTTCTTTATGTTTTATCATACTTTGTTAAAAAAGAAAATTGTACTTTTTAGAATGTTTTTATGGGTAAATCTAATGTACTGAAAATAAAAATTTTAAAAAGTCATGAGGATACTATCAATAACTGTATGCCAACAAACTAGACAACTCAGATAAATGGACTATTCCTTAGAAACATACAAACAACCTATATGACTCAAGAAGAAACAGAAGACCTCAACAAACAATCACAAGTAAAGAGAGTCAATCAGTCATCAAAAATCACCCTACAAAGAAAAACCCAGGGCTAGATGGCTTTTCTTACCAAAATATTCCAAGGAGTACTAACACTATTTCTGCTCAAATTCTTCTAAACAGTTGAAGAAAAGGAAACAGTAAGTGCGCCGATTTGAAAGGATTATGTTCCCTAGAAAAGCCATATTTTAATCCTGACCCCTTCAGTACTGTGGGTTGGAAACTTGATTAAATTATCTCCATGAAGATGTGACTCACCCAAATTGTGGGTATTACCTTTGATTAAAGAGAGATGTGACTCCACCATTCCATGTGGGTCTTGATTACTTTACTGGAATCGTTTAAAAGAGAAAAGATTTTGGAGAGAGACACAAAGCCACAAGAACAAGAGCCCACAGAGCCAGAGACCTTGGAGATGAAGAAGGAAAATGCCCCCAGGGAGCTTCATGAAACAAAAAGCCTGAGAGAAAGCTAGCAGATGTCCCCATATTCACCATGTACCTTTCTAGTTGAGTGAGAAACCCTGAACTTCATAGGCCTTTCTTGAGTAGAGTTAGTCTCTTATTGATACCTTAATTTGGACATTTGAATAGACTTGCTTTAATTGAGACATTTTCTTGGCCTTAGAACTCTAAACTGGCAACTTAATAAATTCCCTCTTTTAAAAGCCGTTCTATTTCTGGTATATTGCATTCCAGCAGCTAGCAAACTAAAACACTACCTTATTCATTCTATGAAGCACCATCACTCTAATACCAAAACCTCATAAGGATACTATAAGCAAGGAAAACTACAGACCAGTCTCTCTAATGAATATAGATACAAAAATTCTAAACGAAATACTTGCAAATCAAATCCAGTGGCACATTAAAAGAATTATATCAACGAGAGGCAAGTTGAGTTTATTCCAGGCATGCAAGGGTAGTTCAACACAAGAAAATCAATTATTGCAATAAAACACATTAACAAATTTAAAGAGAAAAATTACATAATCATCTCAATTAATGAGGAAAAGGCATCAGACAAAATTCACATCCTTTCTGGATAAAAAGTTTCAGAAGATAGGAATTGAAAGAAACTTCCTCGATATGATAAAAGGCATATATGGAAAATCCACAGAGACTGGAAGCCTTCCCCCGAAGATGCCAATTGTTACCATTGTCACCCAACATTGTGCCAGAAGTTCTAGCTTTCTTTAGTTCTCAAGAAAGAGAAATAAAAATCATCCAAATCATAAGGGAAGAAGTAAAACTCATTATTTGCAGATGACATGATCCTGTGTTTGGAAAATCCTGAAAAATCTACAACAAAGCTTTTTAAGTTAATAAATTCAACAAAGTGGCAGAATGAAAGATTAACGCACAAATATTGGTAGAATTTATATACACAAGGAGGCAATTAAGAAAAAAATTCTATTCAAAATAGCAACTAAAAAATAAAGGAGTAAATTTAACCAAGGATGCAAAGGACCTATACGTACCAAACTATAAAACATTGCTAGAAGAAATCAAAGATGACCTAAATAGGTGGAAAGACAGTCTGTGCTCGGGGTATGAAGGCTAAATGTCATTAAGATGGCAATTCTACCCAAACTGATCCGTAGATTCAATGCAATACCAATCAAAAATCCAACAATCTACTTTGCAGACTTGGAAAAATTAGTCATTAAATTTATTTGATAGGTAAAGTGGCCTCAAATAGCCAAAAGAATCCTTAAAAAAGGGAGAATGAAATGGAAGGACTTACGCTTTCTGACTTTAAAGCTTATTATAAAGTCACAGTGGTCAAAACAGCATGATATTGGCACAAAGATAGATATATTGATTAATGGAATAAAATTGAGAGTTCAGAGAAAGACCCTCAGATCTATGGTCAATTGATTTTTGACAAGGGCCCCAAATCCACTGAACTTGTACAGAATAGTCTCTTCAATAAATGGGGCTGGGAGAACTGGATATCCATATCTAAAGGAATGAAACCTCACACCCTATACGAAAACAAACTCAAAATGAATAAAAGACCTGTATATAAGAGCCAATACCATAAAATTCCTAGAAGAAAATATAAGAAAACACCCTCAAGACCTAGTGATAGGAGGAACCATCTTAGACTTTACATCCAAAGCACAAGCAATGAAATAAAAAAAATACATAAATGAGAACTCCTCAAGACTGAACACTTCTGTGCTTCAAAGAACCTTATCAAACAGGTGAAGAGGTAGGCAACTCAATAGGACAGAATATTTGGTAACCATATATCTGATAAAGTTTTGATATCCAGTATATATACAGCTACACAATAAAAGGGCAAACAAACTTTGTCAATTGTTAAATGGACAAAGATATGAATAGACATATTTTCCAAAGAGGAAACACAAATGGTTAAAAAGCACATGAAAAAATGTTCACCTTCATTAGCTGTTAGGATAATGCAAATCAAAACCACAATGAGATATCATCTCACACTTATACGAATGGCTGTTATTAAACAAACAGGAAACTACAAATGTTGGAAAGGATGTGGAGAAATAAGCACATTTATTTATTGGTGGTGGGAATGTAAAATGGTACAGCCACTTCCTCACTTCCAAATGTAGAAGACAGTTTCGCAGCTCCTCAGAAAACTAAATATTGAGTTGCCTTACAACCCAGAAATTCCACTACTTGGTGTATACTCAGAAAATCTGAAAGCAGGGACATGAACATTTGCTCATCGACGTTCATAGTGACATTATTCACAATTGCCAAAAGATGGAAATGTTCCAAGAGTCCATCAACAGATGATGAACAAAATTTGGTATATACATATGATGGAATATTATGCAGCAGTAAGAAAGAATGAGGTCATGAAGTATGTGAATATAGGGTGGCTAGGGATAGACAGAAGCTAGAGAAGGGGAGTGGTTACCTGATATGTACAGAATAGTTAAAAAGGGTGAACTTAAATGTTTGGGAATGAAAAGAGGCGACAGTAACTTATTATTGGGATTATAAATAATAGGGCCATATTTTATTTGAATATGATTGTAAGTGGTTCCTTAAAGTCTTGTTTGTCACCAATTAACACTACAAATATAAATAGGTTCTTGTTTGAACTACCACAAATGTAAAATAAATAATAGAGAGGTATATGGAAAAAAAAAACATGACATTGCAAACTATAGATTATAGTTAACAGTAATATTTTAATATACTTTAATCAACACTAACAAATTTACTACGCCAATACTAGGGGTCAACAGTGGGGGGGATAAAGGGTATGGGAGGATTTGGGTTTTTTTATTATTCTTATTTCTGTTCTGGAGTAATGAAAATGTTCTAAAATTGATCATAGGGATGTATGCATTACCATGTGATGATACTGTGAGCCAATGATTGTATACTTTAGATGATTTGTGTAATGTGTAAATATATCTTAGTAAAATTGGGAAAAAAAAACCATAGTGGTAGCCACAATCAAGTAATTTCGAGAATCCATCCTCTCAAAAATTCACAGTGCATATTAGGCATGTTGAAAGCTATGAGAAGTCCTGAACTAAGAAATCTGTTTAGTAGCTAATTTAAATGATGATGTAATATTTTTTTCTAATGTTGTGCAAAATGTATTTTGGGAAACTCAGGGCTTGACAGTCCCCAAGGTCACTTTTAGCAGTAATGTTCTGAAATGCTGTCATTCGGAAGGGTCTATGTGACCAATGAGGAAACTGAGCACCAGCCCAGGATCATGGTCACCATGGAAGTTGCCATGTTCCTTCTCCTGTAAGGGCCTCGCAGGTGGCCACTGCTTCCACACAGAGCTTTGATCCATCCAGTTATTCTAAGAGAGTGAGGTAGAGCCCCTTAAATATTCAGGGAACAGTAAATAGGAAAAAAAAAGAAACAGATTTCCCAGTTGTGCTTGTTCTAGTTTGCTGGCTGCTGGAATGCGATATACCAGAACTAGAATGGCTTTTTAAAAGGATAATTTAGTAAGTTGCTAGTTTACAGTTTTAAGGCTGAGAAACTGTCCCAATTAAAGGAAGTCTATAAAGATATCCAAATTAAGGCACCAAAAAGTAGTTACCTTCACTCAAGAAAGGCCGATAAAGTTCAGAGTTCCTCTCATGGTGAACATGGCAACATCTACTAACTTCCTTTCCAGGCCTCCTGCTTCATGAAGCTCCCCTGGGGGTGTTCTCCTGCGTTATCTACAAAAGTCACTGGCTGGTGGACTCTCTGTTTTTTGTGACTATATCATTCTTGTCATTCTCAAGCTTTCTCCAAAATGCTTTCACTTTTTTTTAAAAGATTCCAGTAAACTAATCAAGACCCACCTGGAATGGGTGGAGACATGTCTCCATCTAATCAAGTTTAATACCCACAATCTCCATGGAGATAACCTAATCAAGTTTCCAAACAATAGAGCCGAAAAGGGATTAGAAAAAATGGCTGCCTTTACAAAATAGGATTAGGATTAAAACATGGCTTTTTTTAGGGTACATAAATCTTTCAAACCAGCCCAGGGCTGAAAGCTCCCAGGACTTCCACTTTTGTCTTCATCAAGGCTACTGAGGCAGAGCTGTGGCTGTCTGCCTGGCAAATGTGTCATCTCTTTGTATCCATCCACTCTGGATTCCTGTGTCCTTTTGAGATGAGCTGCTTCTTTCCCCCACAATACTCAACCTTCATTAATCCTGGTTTTGTCTCTTGATCCTTTTGGCCATGGACATACTGTTAAAAATGGCAACGACATTTTATAGTCTATCAGCAGTCTAGACAGTAGATGACTTTTAAACCCCTTCTAAACTCGACAATATGAAATAGTCTGACTTTTGTCCTAGTAGAATCTACTGACTAGTGAATTTAAGAAAAAAAAATTTTGAATGAGATGGGAAGCACAATACATTCTTGAATATTGTCACCAGGGCACAGAGGCCCATGTTTTTTTAATTGCAAAGTGTCCTAAAAACCACAAAGCATGATACAAATACATGAAATCGTTAATCTTCCCTAACAACTCTGTGAGAGAACATTCCTGCTCTGTTTGGTGCTGCAGAGGCTAAGTAAATACATATTGAAATCTCCTCTCTGATGAATTAATTCTGATTGATATAACTTTCTTTAGAAAATACATGCCATGGTGCACTGATTAATCTGTTCTGCGAATTCCAATTTGATGTCCTAATGAATGCCTGCTGAAAAATGAGTGCCTTTTTCTTGTGAAAATCATTGGTCCCTTTGAAAATATGATAAAAGAGGACCCGCTCCAAGTTTTTATACACTGTATCAGGTAAAATAGAATTTGCATATGAAAAAAAGAAAATTAGACTATCCAGGACTGATACAGCAGTTCCATCACACAAGCAGACCTAAGCTTTCTTCTCTTCTGTCTGACTACCCTTAGCAAGATAGTTGCTCTACCTCCAACAGTGAATCTGTATTTCAGACAGAAAAGGGGGAAGATAAAGGACAAAAAACATTTGCTGGCTGAATCAGTCTTTCTTACAGAACTTGCCAAGATGCCTCACCTAGTAACTTCTACATATATCTTGTTGGTCAGAATTGTATTCCATGGGCACACCAAGTTGCAAGAGAATTGTGAATTTTAGCAGGCACATTCCTGTCCTCAAATAAAATCCAGCAATGTCTGCCACATGCCAATATTTAACATATTTGTGTACCATTTAACTGGAACTCCTTTGAGGAGTTTACATGTTAATAATTACTGATTCAAAGACCATCAACAGACATGGCAGCCAGTGATTTTCCTAATAACAATATTGGTGGTGTGTAGACTGGCAATTAATGACTTAATATTCAAGGTGATAAGATGATGCCTGTGTATAATAACCTAAAGCAATGCCTGTTGAAGTGTGGTCCACAGCTTCTGTGGTATCCATCCGTGATGCTTCTTGAACATGTAGATTTCTTGTCTCAAGAAGAGACCTGATGAATCAGAACGTTTAGGGATGTTGCTCATGAATTTTCATTTCTCTTAGTGGGTTTTTTTTTTTATATGCATGAAGGTTAGAGGACAGTTGGCTTAAATTCACATGCCAAAGGTGGCCAGGAAGTAACACAAACAAATGAAGGCACTGAGTGTTTCAGTAGGGAATGGTGGGAGCTGTGGAATGTATGACCCAATGAAAGGAGACAAACATTATACAGTTCCTGTTACTGTTGCTTCATCCCAATGTTGACCTAATGTTTCAATTACTTCTCTTTTTTTTCAAAGATAAAATTTAGATTTTTATGTAAAATCTCCAGATTTTTAAATGCTAGTAACCAGTTTTAAAAAATATATATATATACATATATATAAAGGATTGTTATGGGTAATTCAAGCAGTTCTATGAATTGCCAGTTCATACACTCTCAGCCAGAGTAAAATAAAAAAAGAAGTGAAAGGGAATTAGAGTTTATATGGTTCAGACTTGTAATCTTATAAACTAGAACATTTAGACTCAAAAAATTAAATAATTTGTCTATGATAGCAGAGGTAGTGTTGACAGAACCATACCAAGTACCCAGCTCACCAAACCCTAATCCTATTTATTTTCTTCTGTAAGTTTTACATGTCCTAGTCCTCAAATTTTAATTTAAGAGAGATTATCATGTAAAAGCATGTAAGAAGCATTCTTTCTTCCCAGTAGTACAAAGCAGATCTCTCCAACAAAGAGCAATAGACATAAGTGTTTTAATTTAAAAGTACAAAGCTATGCTCAAAACGATGAGGTCCAGGAACAGAATAGAAGAAAATAATAAGAGCTGAACCTACTGATCAAGGCCATTAAACTGGCAGCTGGAGTCTTCAACGTAATGGATACTTAAATGCCTTACACAGGTTCTCTCTGAAATAGGGTGGAAGATTTGGGCTAAGAATGGAGTCTGAGCTGCAGCCTTTGCTCAGGGTTCTTTGCCTTGTTTTGTGGTAGAAGCAGAGTACTTGGGTCAAGTCAACATAATCTGAACTATCCTTGCCTTCACTGTTCAATGAGATATTTAACAAGAATTCAAAGCCACTGGTTGCTGAGGAAGGGCTTCAGAGGAGGCAAATCAAAAACTGAAAGAAAGACAAGAATGAATGCAAAACACAAACATATACAAAAGTACAAATACTGCATGATCTCACCTACACAAAATAATTAGATATGCAAATTCATAGTCAGAAACTAGAATGCAAGTTACTAGAGTAATTGGTACAGAGTTTCTGTTTGAGGTGATGGAAAAGTATTGGTAATGGATGGTGTGATGGTAGCACAGCATTGTGAATGTAATTAAAACCATTGAATTGCATAATTGAAAGTGGATAAATGGGAAATTTTAGATTGTAAATATGTTGCCAGAATAAACTTCTTTTAAAAAACCATAGAACTGTACAACACAAAGAGTGAACCCTAATGTAAACCATGGACTATATAGTAAGAGTGTAATGAGAAAAATATTTCATCAATTGTAGCAAAGGTACCTCACTAATTCAAAATGTTAATAATAGGGAAAAATATGTGGCAGAAGTGGGATGTTTCAGTTTGCTAAAGCTGCTAAAATGCAATATAGCAGAAATGGACTTGCTTTTTTTTGCATGGGCAGGCACAGGGAATTGAACCCAGGTCTCTGGCATGACAGGTGAGAACTCTGCCTGCTAAGCTACCATGGCCCACCCTGGATTGACTTTTAACAATAGGGATTTATTAGCTTACAAGCTAAGAGTTCTGAGGCCATGAAAACATCCAAATCAAGGCATCACCAGATGATACCTTCTTCCTGAAGACAAGCTGCCAATGATCCAGGACTCCTCTCTCACATGGCAAGGTAAATGGCAGGTCTGCTGGTTCCTCCTTTCTCTACTATGTTTGTTGCTTTCAGCTTCTGGTCCCTGGGGCTTTTTCTCTCAGCTTCTGTGGTATTCTCTCTGAATGTTTGCATTCTTTCTGTCTGAATTTCATCCTTTTATGAAGGACTCCAATAAGAAAATTAAGACCCATCCTGAATGAGGTGGGTCACATCTTAAGTTAAGATCCTACTTACCCAAAATCCTACTTAAAATAGGTCCATACCCACAGGAATGGATTAATTTTAGGAACATAATTTTCTGAGGTCCATAAAACCTCCAAACCATCACATGGTGTAAATGGGAATTCTTTACATTCTGCATGACTTTTCTATAAATCTACAACTGCTCTAATAAAACATACACACACACACGAAAACACTACTTCACACAAGAACAAATTGAGTTTCAGAAATGTTATATACTTAAAGTTTCTAAGTACTGGAGCTTTTATTCAAACCCAGGCCATCTGACTCTGAAGGCTATACTCTTAACCTCTCTATTGCGTCTTCCTGATGACTAATGATGTTGAGCAGCTTTTCATATGTTTATCGACTATTCCTATATCATCTTTTGTGAAGTTTCTGATAAAATATTTTTCCCATTTTAATTGTGTTTTTTTTTTGTCTTCTTACTATTGACTTATAGGAATTCTTTCTATTTTCTGGATCCAGGTCCAGTCTATGGCTTACTTTTCATTTTGCTAAGGGTTTCTTTTATACAGAAGAGTTTTTTCATTTTGATAATGTCCAGTTTATCCATTTTCCTCTAGTAGATTTATATTTTTAACTTTTATGTCTAAGTCTGTGATCCATCTCAAAATTATGTTTGTGAATGGTTTGTGGTAGGGACCAAGGCTCATTATTTTTCATATTTATCCAGTTGTTCCAAAACCACTTGTTGAAAAAAATTCCTTTTTTCACTGAAATTTCTTAGTGTCTGTGTTGAAAATCTATTGACTGTATATGGTAGGCCTGTTTCTAAACTCTTCTATTTCAAGTATCTATTTTTCTATCTGGAACTGAATATCACACTCTCTCAGTTACTGTCACTTTATAAGTCTTGAAATCAGGGAGTGAAAGTCCCCCAACCTTATTTTTTTTCGAGATTGTTTTAGTTTACCGTGTAGGTGTGCACACATTTAATAAATGTATTCATAAGTATATAATGTTTTTGTTGCTCTTGTAAAGCCTATTATTTTTAAGTTTTGCTTTCCAAATTTTTATTGCTAATATATGGAAACACTAATCTCTACTGTCTCATATTTACCATGTGAAAGATATTTTTAAAAGCGAATCAAATTTTGTTATGAAAATATAAACTACTAGAGTGGTTTACTTACACATGAAATTTATTTTACCCAATTTAGTTTCTAGCATTTTCTTAATGAGTTGGTTGGTTCTTCAGCCATAAAACTATCAAAGAGAATGTGATAAGTGGCATTAGAAAGAAAAACTCTTAAAGCATTTAACCAAATGCCTCTTCGAGTTCCAATTAAGGCCTTTCCTTCTGTTTCTATACTCTTTTATCAAAGGCTTAACCGAGCTTAAGAGACAAGCATCTAATTATGGAAGAATTGGACTAATAAACCAGATTATTAATTTGAAAGCATAATTTTTGCTTGGCTAATTTAGTTGGAGATATAATTGTACATGTAAATGTCCTTTAATCTAGTAGTCCATCCACACTGATGTTCACGCTGGAGATTAATTTTGAAAAGCATTATAAGTCAGTAGAGAAAATATACATGCAAATCATCTAAACAATAAATCCAGTGCCTATGATAAATAAAATTTATATTTCTGTACCTCAACATCATACTTATCCTATAACCATCTCTCTTTTTTCCTTCTCAAATCTCTTAAAGTCCTTATTCCCTTATGTAGTGGATTGAATTGTGTATATGTATATGTATGTAACATATATATATTTATATATATATTTGTGTTCTTGGTCTTGGTCCACATTCAAGTGAGTATGGACCCATTGTAAATAAAATCTCTTCCAGATGTTACTTTTGTAAAAGTGTGGCCCAACTGAACCAGGTTGGGGTTTAAACCGGATCACTGGAGTCTATAGACAGAGTGGAAGTTAGGTGGAAAGAGAAGCCACAGAGAGCAAGCCAGAAGCTTAAACTCATAGGAACCAGAAAGAGAAAGGAGAAAGGTCTCTGTGCGCATTTCCGTGTGAGAGAAAAGCTAAGGACAAAGGATCATGAGCTGCCAGCTCCTGAATGCTACAAGCCTCAGAGAAAGCATTGTCTTGCTAATGCCTTGATTTGGGCTTTTCTTCACCTGAAAATTGTGAGCCAGTAAACTCCATTGTTTAAACCAACCCATTGTATGGCATTTGTTTTAGCAGTGTTACTATCAGAAGACATGGTCCTAAATAACCAGGCCTACCTGGACCCCATCATTCAGAAAAACAAGTCACTTTATCTTGGTGAGAATGTGAGTTTATTGAAGATGCATCATCAAGGAACTGGAAAAAAAAACTTTCCAAGACCAAAATGGGAAGGATGGTTTGGGCTTTTATAACCCCAAATAGGCAAAGAAATGTCCAGGAGAAAGCAGAAAAAATTTAAAAACTAAGTAAAATTCACAGGATTCATTAAAATTGAGTAATGGTCACTTGCTCCATTTTGTTTGGGCAGCACGTCCTGTCCTCTGGGAGGCCCTTCTTTCCTTGTGGACCACTCAGGCCTTTGATCTTGTCCTTCAAGAGGAAGAAGGTGCTGATATTAGTTGCTTCATTCCTGATAGATGCTTCATTCCTGCAAGCAGAGCAAGGGAGGGTCTCTGGGAACAGAGAGTAGGCTTTCTTTAGATTGAGACTAGTCCAACAGCAAACTATTTCAGCAAGGGCTTCCTCTGCTTAAAATAATTCAAGACTGCTTGAGTGAAGTGATTATATATATCAGCAGCTGTATTTATTCCTTTTCTACTTAATATCCCTATTATCCATAATCTCTCCCTGTTCACTGCTTTCCATGTTTATATGTTAAACATAACTACATTTTTCTTGAATGAATCTTCATAAAGGGGCCTTCCTCTAGTTGCCATCATCTTTTTCTCTTAGCATCATCATCAGGCACTCAGAAAACTGAGCACATGCCTAGTTCTTAGTAGGGGGTTAGAGAAATATTTTAAATGAATGAGTGAACTTTCATTTACTTACCTGTATGCAAATTTGAAGTCACCTTTATGCAAACTGGAAAAACTTGCCCCTTCCACTGGTCAGCCATGGTTCGAAACATACACAGAAGCTCTGGAAATAGTTTCTAATTCTATATTTCTAGGGAAAACAGAAGTTCTGGATTGCTTATAAAGGAGTCCTATGAATATTCTAAGATTACATAGGATTTGGCATGTCAAAAAATTGAAATTAGTTTCTCCCATCTAAATTTCCTGTTCTTTCTAATATCAAGATTTTGTCAATGTCCAGAACCTACTGATACATACTTATCTTTCTAAAGTGTACTTTTTTTTTTTTTGGAGGCCACCACACTAAGGCAAGACCCTACATTTGATGACTTCACCATTCCACTGGTCTCTTACTGGAGATGTCTACGTCTTCAATCTCTCTGTTTAATGACTTTTCATTATTCTCAGAATAAAATCCACTAAAAGCCTATAAAGCATTCTATGATCTGGCCCACCTCAATAGAATGGGTGTCCCTGATATTGCAAAAACCTTACATTTTTCCCTTGACACCATTGTAAAAAACAACTATCTGTAGAATTATCTGTTTAATATTTACCTCTACCAGACTCACACTCACCTATATGAACTTAAGAATGGTGTCATCTTATTCAATCTATATGCCCAAAGCTAGAACAGCATCAAGTACATATTAGGCAATGTGAACCTGTGAAGGGAATAAGCCTAAATACCACATGCTTATTCCATTTTTTAAAATTGAAAGGGGATGGTTAAATATAGCCTATATCGAAAAGGCCAGGATTAATAGAGTGCAAACTCTGCCATGTAAACAGAGGATGAAATAACCATTAATCATGCCCACAATTTTACAGAGGTCTTGTTTCCTCTGAGAACACCATCAGTCATTGCTACTGGTACAGAACCTTATATTTCAGTAACTCACAAGGAAAATGATCCCTGATTCTCACCATTTGACATTAATGTTTTAACTAGCCCATCTTGCTTTATTAATGGAAGCAAGCAATGGCGAAAACAGCTGGAGGGAGGAAAGAACTGTTTAAAAATGAAATATGATTTTTATTCATCTGTTTAATATTTTACAAGGGACAGGGCAAAAAAGCTAACAGAAATAGAAATGAACAAGATACACAATCATTTGACTATACATCCCAATGGAGAAGGAAAGGGTATTGATTCATTTATTTGCTGCTAAACGTGAGTCAGGAATGCCAGGGCTAAAACTCCCCTAGCTCAGTTCTAGTCATACAGGGTTCCACCCTGCCATCTTCTCTCCATTCTCTGCTTAACAGCACCTTTTATGCACAACTTCAACTACTTACTAACAATCTAATCACATATCTGTAACTCAGTTTGCACACCTATAAAAATGGAAGATATTATTGTTTACCAGGTTTTATATAATGACTTAATGCACCTAAAATATTTATCATGGTACTTCACACATAACAGTCAATCAATTGCTAACTATTGTTATTATTAATATAATAGTACTTATGAATGGATACTTCATCAATTTAATTGGTACCAAATTCCAGTTCTACCAGAAGTGAAGTTTTTTTTTCCAGTTAAATGTAAAACTTTTCATGTACAATTTGAATTCATCAAAACCTGTCCCAGAGCCATCTTTTAGCCAAGTTCACAACAGTCACTGTTCTTTGTTAAAATTTCTGCTCAATGAGCTGCCAATTACCTGGCCTTTAGCCCAAGTCCAAAATTTTCATCCTGGTTTTCTAGAGTACTATTCCAAGCTCTTCACATTTGCAACCACCATGTGTTTCTGCTACTCAACCTTCACAGATGGTTGACCCACTGATCTATGTCATTAGGACAATAAATATTTCTTCTCTTACATTTCTTTTATATATAATATAATTGATCCACCTCCCCAGTCACTATGGGATGCAAAATCATAGCCTTAATCACAACATCGAGTTTCCATTCTTGCTACTTTGCCATTTTCCCAATAATAGGAACACCTGGCCAGTATCTAAAAAACTTATGGAACTTTTCCCTTTTCAAAGAAATGCTCCAGAGAACCATCCAGCACACCCAGGGACAAGTATGAAGGAAAATATCCAGGGGGATGATAACTGCATGTCCTCCTGATATATGTATACCACCCACCTATGGGAGAAACAGAAGACCTGCTACCTCAGGCTTATTGAGATGACCTGCCAACTCCAGCTGGCTCCCTCTATGACAGAACCCTCTCTGGCACCACTCCATGGCACATGACTATCCAAAATAAAGAACATGAGAAGAGCCCATCATTGGAGAGGCATCAGATGCTTGGCAATACCAGGGACTTCTCCAGGACATAGTTCAATGAGAATGATATGGGACAATACTTCTTCAGAACTCACTTCCTTCCTCAGCAAGCAATGAAACCTATCAGACTTTCCAGACATAAACTTGAGATGGAGGTTTGGGGAAGAATAGAAGTTTCTTCTGCCTAGAGCTGTTTAAGTAGAACAGGGCCATCCACAAAATATGAAATCAACAAAATGTAAAAGTCTAGTTGTATTGTTGCCAGCATTTGACCAGACTCTCTTTTGCTCTTGTATTCCCTACTCTTTGACTCTCTTTGAATTCCAATTTTGGTCCCTTTTACTCACCGTAGAAGACTTTACACTAGGAATCCTTTTTGGACATACATTCCTCTGTCTGTATCTTTAGCAACCTTTCATGGTTACAACCTAGTTTTGCCCACAGGCTTCAAATAATTCTGATGGCAAAAATTGTTTCTGCCTTCTTCTCAGACTCTGTACCTCCTGTTGGCCTAGGAAATCCTCCCAGGCCAGTGAGAAACAAAGAGACCCTGTGCTAATTTGAAAGTGTTATATACCTCAGAAAAGTCATTTTCTTTCCGTCTTGATCCAATCTCATGAGGCCACACCTATTGCTTAGGGTGGAACTTTTGATTAGATTGTTTTCATGGAGATTGACCCACTCAATTATGGCTGTGGCTTGTTGATTAGATGGAGATGGTATGCAGTCTATTCAAGGTGGGTCTTGATTAGTTTACTGGAGTCCTTTGAAATAGGAGATATTTTGGAGGAAGCTCAGGCACTTGGAGAACAGTTGCTTCAAAGCCTACAGAGACAGACATTTGGAGATGTTCGGAGTACAGACATAGAGAGCAGACACCTAGATACAGATATTTGGAGATGCAGAACCCAACAGACATTGCTGTGTGCCTTCCGATGAGATGCTAAGAAAGCCAGAACACAGAGTTTTGCCCCAGAGAAGCTAATTGAAGGCTTGCAGACACTTAGAGAGGAAGCTACTGGAATCAAAAGCACAAGGCAACAAACTGGGAGCAGGAACCTCAGATACCAGCCACATGCCTTCCCAGCTGACAGAGAAATCCCAAACACCATTTGACCTTTCAAACTGTAACCTTGTAACTTAATAAATCCCATTAATAAAAGCTGACCCATTTCTGGTGTATTGCATTCTGGCTGCATTAGCAGGCCAGATGCACCATGAATGAACTTCCATTCTGAATACTGGGATGGGACTTTGCTCTTGCAGACATGACAGTGTCAACAATTTAATAATATGGAAAACTCAATAAGTATGGCATTGCTAGAAGAATTAAACAAAAATAGTTAGGGAGAGAAGGCATATTATTTCTTATTTTCTTACATTAACCTTTGAAAGAGATTCCCTAGGCAATTATTGCCTCCTCTTTTCATATAATTCCCTCCAAATCAAACAGATCTAAATTCTTAGATAATTTTAATTAAAAAATAAATATATAATCTTCACTAGTCTTTTCTGAACTTTCAAATCTCTTTATAGCTCCCTTTTTTATTTTTATAAAGTAGGCATGTACCTAATTTAGTGTCAAATAGTTTTACAAGGCTTGTAGGGGGGAATTTAGATGCTGTCTTTTCCCACCTCATTTTTTGCCACATAAGCAACTACTCTTAACTCTCTTTGATGTTTCTTAACCCTAAATATCAGGCATATTCTTTATTTTTCAGATTGAAGCATTGTTTCAAATGATTTATAAGTATTTAATCAATAATTGCATAATTTACAATAAAGATTTTTCTTAACATAATCATTATAGCATAATTTTTCTATTAGAAATTTTCACAATAAATCTTATTATGCAATTGCGTGAAATAATTAAATCATTTTATTTTCTGTTGGATATTTATTTACAATTTTTTTGTATATAAACCTTCTTTCTGTTCTGATTATTTAGTTAGAATAAATTCCCAGGAGTCTTATAACTTTACTCAAAAGGTACAAAGGTATATGTAAAGCTCTTAATAAATGTTATACAAGTGAATTTTTGTCAACAAAAAATATCATATTGTAGATGTACAACTAAATAGGCCCTTAAAAATTTTTTCTTATATTCACTGATTTTTTTAAAAAAATGTGTCAGCTATATGCTAGGCTACGTTCTGAGCATAGATTTCCTTTTAGCCATAAAGGAAGTCACTCTCTACAGGAGAGGTAGATGCATACACAGTAAAAATTAAAATATAATCCTAGTTTAGGAAACTAGGCAGCAAGATGGCATTAAGTGTCTCACAGAAGGATTTTTACCCATGGAGTGACACTTCCCTTTAAATTCTTGACAAAGAAACCTGCTTCAAGAATAGGGTCCCATGGAGCTGGAAGATTAAGCAATGTGTCTTTAAGAACTAATACCCAATGTGCCAGCCAGCTAGTAAATGTGACTCTTGGTGTCCTGTTGGAACACAAAAGCAAAAATAAATAAAAAGATGACCTACAGCTAAACTATGCTTTTAATATGATCCCAGTCAGATCGCTTATGAAATTTTAGGTTCTTTGTATCAGCAGGAAGGCTGTAGAAGGTGATGAGTCATTGCATCTAAGGCAATTCCTCTTCATTCAGTCCCAACGTTGCCA
The DNA here is from genome assembly GCA_004026745.1 of Myrmecophaga tridactyla. Classification (NCBI taxonomy): domain Eukaryota; kingdom Metazoa; phylum Chordata; class Mammalia; order Pilosa; family Myrmecophagidae; genus Myrmecophaga; species Myrmecophaga tridactyla. Next base: position 39,580 of record PVIY010014069.1, on the reverse strand, counting down.
ATCACCTGCCCTGCCCTGACCTCTGGAGTGTGGGTGGCCCACAGGGAGGAGAGATGAGTGATGATGAAGATGATAAGCAGTGACATCACCCACAAGTCTTGGGGAAAGATCAGAAAAGCCAGCCAAGAAGCAGTGGCTTAAACAGCCATCAGGTGATAGCTTTGAGTTTAGTCATAATAAGTTTTTGGGGGGGAGTGGGGTGGATGGAGAATCTTTCACCACTCAAGTTTTTAAGTAATTATAACTCCTGTCACAGTTGGTATCTAAAAGTATTTTTTAAATATACTAATTAAAAATTAAAATACAAAATTCCATAAGTGATCACAGCAGAGGCAGTAGCAAGAACTGTGAAAATGCTTTCACAAAGTAAATATGTTAGCTATTTTAAGCATCTATGTACTTGCATATTGAGTTCTGTTTACCTAGAGTCCACCCCACTCCACATTCCCCACCCCACTAACCAGTGCAGTACTTAGCATCCAAGACCCAGGTTCCAATAGTCTCCTCCCCCATGGGTTTGCTAGAACCATTTCCCCTCTACCTGACTGGTAGAAGTTTTTCTAGTCCTCACTCAGTGTGTAATTAAGAAATTAAGAATGAACAAATAATTTAGATAACTGAATCATTATATAGATGCCTTTTTCATACTTTCTAGTATATTGTAGAAGAGCCAAAAGGAAATACCTGAAGTTACTAAAGCCCACTGAACTGTAACCAAGATGCTTTGATCTTTGAAACTGATTGTATAACTGTATAACCTTTATCTTGTGATTGTACAAACTCCCTGCCTATCTCCTTATCCTGTTTTACAACAGATAAACAGGATATTTTATCAGAGTCCTATGATCACAGACAATCCCCTAATGTTTATTAGTGGGAGAATTTGAGTCAGCACAGAGCATAAACTATTTAATTCCTAAGCTATTTTATTAGACAAAGCTGGATCTTACCAAAATTGACCCAACTGGCATGCACAGTAACATAAACTTTAACCTATAAGTGACCTATACCTGATTGTAATACTAAAAATCATGCCGATCATCATATTAAGACTACCATTTTCTTACATATGTTCTGTAACTAAGAATTTAATCAATCTCACATGCTCAACAATTAGATCACCTCTAACTTTGTCATCTTGAGCCATTGTGCTCATTATCCTAAAACCTGCCCGTCTTTTGATACTACAAAGCTATCAGAGTTACAGTAGTTTGAGAAGACAGATTTTAGGCTGATGGAACATTGTTCTCCTTGCTTTGTGTACCAATAAACTGTCCTTTTGAAAGCCCAATATCATAATTTGACTACTATGCACACTGGGCAAAGAACCTCACATCTGATCAGTGTCAAGAATATACAGTGAGGATGCCACCCAATCAGTTGCCTGCATTTCCTTTCCCCAGCTGTCTTAGCTCACCTTTGTCCCAATGTTATTATCCCTGTCTCAACAAGCTCTTCCAACACCTCCTCGAATTTCTTTGAGAGCCTTTCAACTTGCTACTGGAGACTCCTAACTTAACCCAGTGACACTGCACAGGTAGCTGAGTAGGACTTTTCCTGTTGTCTAGTTAAAGATCCCCCCATTCTGAGCTCAGAAAACACCAATGCCTGGGCTATCCACCTGCCAACCAGGACTACTGAGAGTTGTCAGTTCAAAGACTATGTCTTAATACCAACCAGGACTATCCTTCACCACAAGGCATTTTATGGGTAAGATGAAGACAGAGGAGGCTGCCCTTTTGGGTAAGTTGGAGTTTTTAAATAGAAGACTTCCATTCTCTCACAATCTATCCTCCCCCAGTGAAAGGAGTGGAGATGGGGCTGCTGGCCCTTCCCACAACAAAGGAAGAGGACTCTAAGAAGATCAGTGATAAGGTAGCTGGAAATACAATGTGCTATTTCATTTTCTTCATTTGCATTCTCCTAAAGGAAGCACTGAGACAGGATTCAAATGCCAGTTGTTTATTAGGGAGGTGCAGGAGTTTTGAGTAGGGGAGAGGGGAGAGATACAGGGAAAGATGTGCATTCAAGACAGATATGGGTAACTGGAGTTTAATCTCCCTAGAGAAATTCTGAGTCAATATTCAGAACAAGCCTAAGTTTTCCCTAAGGGGCAAGGGAGCTGGAGTATTTATACACCAACACCAGTCGGGAATTTTTGAAGGCTGCCTGGTGGCAGAGAAGGAGTGGTGTGAATTTCCCAGCACCCTGAGCCGACCTCAGGTGACATGGTGATGGCAAAATGCCACAAAACAGAAGGCCCACAGACCACGACACATGGGAGCCAGAAGAAGGAAGAGGGCCAGGATGCACTGAAGTGATAAGAATGAGGGATATAGTGGAGCACTGACAGCAGCTGTTACATCTATATATCATTTTAGCCACTAAAGGACAACTGTAAGTCACACTTTATATTGTTTATGCAGAAAATCATTTTAAAAGTACAAGTCAAATATGAATGCATGCAAAGTCATTCTGGATCATTTACTTTGGTCTCAGTTATAATGTACAAATTACTTAATTTTTAAATTGCCTCACCAGATATTTTCAATGAAAATACTTCAAAATGTTGAACACAAAGGGTGCCCGGTTGATTTGAGTCCCACTAGAGGGGTTACCCAATAACCGAACAGGAGTCATCCAGGTCTTCTATATTCCAGTGGTACTTCAGTTGCTTCCATGACAATTGGAGTTAATTTGCTAAAGCACTTTTAACATCTCAAAATCCACTGACTTCTTTTATTTCACTTAACCCCCAGTAATACTAGATATTAAATACAACCACTATCATTTCAGTAAGATAGGCAACTGAATCACATATTCATGCATTTTTTTAAGGATTCCCAGTTAGTGGTAGAGTATGACCTGCGCTCAAGATTCCAAGCTCTCAGTTTAGTCTTCTTTCCATTTGGTGAAACTCCTGAGTTTTCCCTTCATTTTCGGTTCTTAAAATTATCCAGAGTCCATGGACATTCTTACAGCACTAATGTCAACATGCTGCTATTACCTTAAATATGATAATGTTGACTCTCTTATCAAGCTGATAGTCATTTGGTAATGTCTCTACTGAAACAATGCACCCATACAATTTAAGACATGTTAGGATGAAATGGGGATCCACATACTTAGCTGAGCTATGTCCTGAGTTTTTAGAAAATAAATAGTAACAAAAAGATCCATTACATTTTCAGAAGGGTATTAGAGGCCTGTTTGGCAGTCTTAAAGGTAATAGTTCTTTTTATTTCCTGATATCCCTATAGTGGGAAAAGATACACCTGAGAAGCAGGTAGACAAACACTGTCTGTACTGAGAGCCACTGGGTAGGCTTTCTTCTGATCACACATATTCCACATTCCTGAAAAGGGGAAGTCTGGAATGTGGAAAGTGGACAGAAAGGTCCACAGCATGACCCTGCTACAGTCAGTAAAACTTTTCCACTATGAGTAGTAGTTTTCCCTTATCCTCTTTACAGAGGGTAGTCATGGAGGTTTTGAATGAATAGTTACTTCAAGTGATTTTTCTCCCTCTAGTACCTTGATCTTTTTTGTAGTTCTTTTTTATTGTTGTTGTTTTTGCTTTTGTCTTTGTTTCCCACTTCAGAAGTACCAGGGATTACAATGGCTTTCTGTTTGTAATCAACTTATTTCTTTTTGGTTTCCCACTTAGAACAATAAAATCGTGATTTATTTGTTTAGTAAGAACAAGTGAAACCAGAATGATTCATGGGTGACTGCATTTTCAAGAGCATCAGGCACTACATTTGAGGGAAAGAAAGCAGGTATCACAGAGGGTTATGAGGCACACATATTTATGTGTAAAATTGTTTTGGTTTGCTAAAGCTGCCAGAATGCAATATACCAGAAATGGAATGGCTTTTAAAAAGGGAATTTATTAAGTTACAAATTTACAGTTCTAACGCCATAAATATATCCAAATTAAAAGCATTCAGAGGAAGATACCTTAGCTCAAGAAAGGCTGATGGGTCCAAAATACCTGTCAGCGGGGAAGGTACATAGTACAGAATGCTAGGTTTCTCTCCAGGCCTCTCATTTCAAAAAGGCTTCTGCTGGGGCATTTTTTTTTTTCTTCATCTCCAAAGGTCTCTGGCTGTGTGGGCTCTGAAGCCTTTTCCAAAATGGGTCCTTCTTAAAAGACTCCAGTAAGTGAACCACCTTGAATGGATGGAGACACATCTCCTAAGCTAAAGATCTCACCCAAATTTGGGTCAGTCATATCTCCATGGAAGAAACTTAATCGAAAGCTGCCACTGAACAATATTGAATCAGGGTCAAAGAACATGACTTTTCTGGGATACAGAACAATTTCAACCTGGAGCAAAGATTCTGCTTAATATCTGGAAGGAAAATAAAAGAATTATTAGGAAAATCATCATTACATCTGTCAGAGATTTTCTTAAAATACTAGAACACAATATGTAACATCTACAGGAAAATATGAAGGTGTGTGAGGTTGGTCAGATATTACTAGTTCCTTTCCTTCAAAATTGGAGACATTTTTGTCATTTGATACAGAATAATCTCTTAAGTCTGAATAGAGAAGTACAGCTCACCATTTTGACTGAAGAGTGAGTTGTCTGGGAACAATGTACTAAATCATTCATCAAAAAAAATCTTAGTGAAGCACAAGGGATAGAAAAATGAATATTTCATATTCTTGGGTTCTTGGAAGTTGAGTTTGAATCCGGATAGCTGTTAACAAAGAGGCAAGTATAATGCGAAATAAGTGCAAATTGAGGTGCTGTGGGAGTACATGGGAAGGACAACAAATCCAGTCTTAGAGAGTCAGGGTTGACTCTGAAACACGGAGAAGCTAAAAATATATTCCAGATGAGGGCCTTGTTGCAGAGGTAAATTAAGAGTACAACACGTTTGGGGAACCAAAGGTAGTTGTGTTGGGCTAAAGAGTAATGGGCAAGGACTATAGAAGCATTACCAATGGGGCTGAAAAGATGACAGCCTTACAAGTAATGTTAAAGAGTTGGCAATTTGTCTAAATATGATAAAATTCATTAAAGGGCACTGAGGAAGAAAAGTGTCATAAATCTGGTTTGCACTCTTGAAAAATCACTTCTGGCTGCACCATGCAGACAATTTTTGGTAAGTATAAGACCGTGGGTAGGGAAACTCATAAGGATGCTTTAGGAATAATTCAGACAGAAGATAATAGCGGCTGAAATAAGATAATGGTGGAGGGTACAGTACGTAATTGATGGATTTCAGGGATACTTAGGAAGTTGACTTTATAGACCCTGGTGATTGGTTTCATGTTAACTGAGGCAGAGAGTAATCAGGGCTTCTGGCTTGAGTGTCTGGATAGGTAATGAAAATTGGAAACTGAGGAAGAGGTACAGTTTTTAATGTATATAAGCTACTCCTCAGAAATAAGATTAACATTTAAATAATAGCAATATAATTATTTTAAATGATCTCAAGGGCTTTTATTTTGCCATTAATTATAAAAATAGACATTTCAGAGATAAAGAGCTAAAAGCTCAAATACATTAAATGATTCACCTAAAATTGCATAGATCATAAATGGTGACCCCAAGATTAGAACCAGATCTTATTTCTCTAACACTTGCTTATTGGCACTCTGCCTCCCTTCCCTAGAAGCTGCATTAACTCTCATGACCCACAAGGATAAAATCTTTAGTAGTAATATCAGTGGTTTCTTAAATGATGCTCTGGTCACCTGAAAGAAATGATATTGCATAGCTATTCAATCCAGTGAGGCAATTTCATCCAGAGAAGCGATTTCAATCCCATAGGACCTTGATAAGCTCACTGTCATCTTTATTTTTAAAAGAACAACCTTGAATAGTTTTCCTACCTTCCTATTGAAAGTCTTACACAACTAAGTTAAAAATACAGATTTGTTAAAGAAGGGAATGGTTATACATTCAGGGAAAAAGCCTTCCTCAGATAATTATCATATTCTTGTAATATATGCATGTCAAAAACATCAAGAAGTTTATTTCCTGACTATAGGTAAGTGGTTTCCCATGGGCAACTTGAATGTATTAGTTTATTTTCTAGAACTATTTCCCCACTATTGCTATCTCAGAACCACAGAGGTTTTCCAAGACCAGTATCAAAAAAGCTGCTTCACTTATATAACTCAAGTGAGATCCAATTTCTTCCAAATTTGCAAAATAATAACACCAATAGCAATAATAATTAATGGCCAGACGTCTCTCAATCTTAATTTTCTTTTATATCTTTTTCTTAAAATTTGGTACCTGCTACAAATTATCTATCAAAATGCAGTACAAGTTTATTCTGGGAAGATGATATCAGCAACAGGTCTTGAATCCCAACATAAAAATATATACAGAACAACTACATAGAAAAGCCCATAGACAGCATTAGGTTAAAAAGTATTCTCATAAATCTCAAAATTAAGCAAGTGAAGGAAAACTACCAATAGCCCAGAGATCTGCATAGTATTAGAATTTGAGCAAGATAAAGCAGAGGAAGTAATAGGATTTCTGATGGAACTGAGACCAGGAAAAATTCCAAAGAGCCAACAGCTAAACATTGGAAAGCACAGCAGCCTGATTTGGAAACAACAGTTAAAACGGAGATGTTTGGTTCAATCCAATATTCTATGAAGGAAGGAGGTCCTTGATGGGAGCTAAAAGAGTTGATCATTATAGCCTCTAGACTCTGTGAACTCCTGAAACTGACTTCTCATGGTCTCCTTTTAGGAGAGGGCCCACTTTAAGGAGAAACTGCTGGGAGTGGAAGAAAAATCAGGCAGGGTAGGCAAAACTGAGATTAAAAAAATATAAGAGGGCGGCTGCTGTGGCTCAGCAGGCAGAGCTCCGACCTGCCGTGCTGGAGGTCTGGAGTTCGATCCCTGGTGCCTCCTGCCCATATGCAAATTAAAAAAAAAAAAATATATATATATATATATATATATATATGATCCAGATAAAAGTAGGGAAGGGGAAGGGAGTTAGGAAATCTAAGAGGCAAGTTGTCATATTTTAGAACACCACACAAAAACAACAGAACAGAAGACACTATGAAAGTCGCAAAGTTATATGAACAAAGTCTCCTAAAATTTCAGGAAAACTAGTGTCACATGACAATGAGTGAAGTATGGAGGTCAAATCCCACACAAAGCTATCATATCACAAGACAAAAATTAGGAACATTAAAAGAAAAATAGAAATGATAAAGGGAATATAAAAGAACCTGAGAGAAACTGATAAGTTTTTAAAATAGGTAAAAAAAGAAAAAATTCAAAATACAAATACAAATATATTTCCTGAAGAAGAAAACTAAAGTAACAGAAGAAAACAAATACTAAATACCATTATTCAAAAACTCTCCTAAAATTTAAAAAAAATGGAAACTATATATTGAAAAAGTTCATGTACTAGAGATTATCATACTCTAGTAAAATAATTGGATAAGAAAAAAAAATTTTGAACACCTAGGCAAAAAAAACCACAAATGACTTAAAAGAGAATGATATTAATTTGTTAATAGACTTTTTAATAGTCTCACTTTCTTACAAAACAAAATAGAGTAACATATTAAGATATCTAGTGAAAGAAAATGTGAATTAAGGATTTTAGATACTGCAAAACTGATCTTCAAATATAAAGGGCACATATGATTTTTCCCATACAAAAATGCAAGAAATATTAACATGTAAGAAATATTGCTTCCTTGAACCCTTCCTAAAGATTATACTAGAACCAGGAGGATATAGTATGTGAAATATGTAGAGTATGACTAAAGACAATTAAATATGCAGAGAACATAATTATTTTTAGAACTAAGATCAAATAGGGCTTAGAAGAATTACATGTCTAGACAATATAGATACAGTATAGTTATAAAAAATATGGTATAATTATAAAAAATAGGACATGTGACAGCATATGAAAAAATAATTTTAAATGTTCTCATTAATTATACTGGTGATAATAATGTTGGTATTTGTGATGGTTTGAAGCTGTATGTACCCCAGAAAAACATGCTCTTAAATTTACTCCAGTTCCATGGTGTGGACTCATTGTAAGTAGGACCTTTTGATGTTGATGAAGTTACTTCAGTTTAGGCGTGGCCCACTTCAATCAGTATGAGTATTAACACTATTACTGGAATCCTTTATAAGTAGAGTGAAATTCAGAAAGAAAAAGAGAAAGCCACCGGAAGCAAGCAGCTGAGCATCAATGGAACTGAGAAGAGAAGGGAGAGACCAGGAGGCATTGCCATGTGCTTTTCCATGTGACAGCAAAGCTAAGGACTAAGAACGGTCAGCAGGCAGCAGAATACAACAGTTTGGAGGAAGAAAGCAAGGCCATGATGATGCCATGATCTGGACTTTTTCACAGCATCATACCATGAGCAAATAACATCCATTGTTTAACCAGACCCATTTCATGGATTTGCTTGAGGTGTCAGGGAAACTAAAACAGCATAATTATTTTAAGGCTGCTGTATAATATGAGGTGAAATAACAGGGCTATTCTAATTTTACCATATTCTGCCTTTGAGAACTGGGAAATACACATAATATAGATGATTTTGTTTCCTAGGCTGCTTAAAGAAAAATACCATGAAATGGGTTACCTTTAAACAATGGGAATTTATTAGCTTACAGTCTGAGGCCATGAGAACATCCAAATCAAGGCATCATCAAGGTGGTTCTTTCTTCCCGAAGGCTGGCTGCTGGTGATCCTTGGCTCCTCTGTCATATGTCAAGGCTCATGGCAGCATCTGCTGCTCTGTCCCTTCTCTTCCAGGTTTCATTTCTTTCAGCTTCTAGCTTCCATAGCTTTCTCTCTCTCCCTCCATGTGTATTCCATTTATAAAAGACTCTAGTAATAAGATTAAGATACATCCTGATTGGGTTGGGCTATATCTTAACTAAAGTAACCCAATCAAAGGGTCCTACTTACAGTGGGTTTAGACCCCACAGGAGTGGATTAGATTTAAGAACATGTTTTCTTGGCATATATATAGCTTCAAACCACTACAATGATCTTAAGTGAAAATTCTGTGGTCCTAAATTTAAATTGCAGATATCAAGATGAAAGCATGAGATATTTTATCTTTAAAAATTGTGTATCTTTCTGTCCACAAAGGAGCCCAGAGGCATTGATCTTCCCAGTAGCAATGAGTCTCCCTAACCTTTGGATTGTGGGTAGTCTCCAAATACCATTTCCACATAAAAGAATGGTGACTTCATGAAAAAAATGACTAATTCAAGGTCTGGGACAGGAAATGTAAAAGACAAACCAGAAATCTTGTCAAAACATATAGTGAGGAAGCTATGAAAGCTTCTGGTCATGTCAAAAGGTTTGGGGAACTAACCTGAAGACCATTGCAAATCTTAGAACTATTTCAGGCATATATTCATAATTAATTATGGTCCTAAGTCCCTTGAATCACTTTCATCATAGTTATTTAACTGCCTTCTATACTTTTTTCCTCCTTTGTTCTTCCTCCTTTGAACACTAGTTTCGTTTTTTTAAGGGCAAAATTTACCTCTCCTTCCTAAATATGACCATTATATTTAGGTCTTTTTTTTTTAAAAGAGAGCTATTTTGATCTGTGGCATTCATTTTCCAAAATCATTACTTTAGTCTTGGACCAAGAAATTTCAGAAAAGCCAAAGTATCTGAAAAGTAATTATCCTTTTTTTTTTCCTGAGAATTCAAAGTCATTTTTATCTTATGCCCTAGTTGGACCTAGATAATATCTCCCTGATCAATTCTATTTTACTGTTCCTGGCATTATTATTATGATTTTATATATATTTGGAATTTCGCAGATGAACACCACTTCTCCTAGAAATAACTTCTCAAATACTGAAAACACCAAAGTATTTGAATATTTTTAAGTTTTAGTTTTTAATCACAAACTTTTCTAGTCCCCAATTTCTACTTTTGCCAGGAAGATAATTTTTTGGTATCCTCCTGTTTCTGATCACAGAATTTCACTCTTACAAATCTCAGTAAATAGTACGTTCAGGATAGTCAACAAATTTACTATGTTGTAATTATTAGCATTAAAATTAGGGCTATTAATTTTACCCAATCATGAAAACTTTAGACAAAGGTAGAGCTTAGAAATACTCAAATGGTTTCTATGTAGGTAATATATTAGGCTATTTTATTGATATATTTATTCTAATACTTGGCACCATGTGGACACGAAGAGGTCAATTCTCTGCAACATTAAAACAAATCCAGTGAAAGGAAAAAAACCTCAGAGTTTTGGTTTCCTAAAACAAATCTACACAATAATCAGACAGTTAGAGGCTCACAGGCAACATTCACTTTAGGGAATCTTTTAGAACAATCGTTACTGAACAAAGGCAGTGAATTCTTTAGCCCAATGTGTTTAAATGACCAATTCCTGAGACACCAAGCTTTCTAGAGAGAAAAAAAAGGTTTACTACTAGGCCCGTAGCAAGAGAGCAGATGGCCTATGATCCCAAAATCTGTTTCCCCGAACTGCAGCAATTTTTATTGTTTTATTAGAGAAAAAGATGGTCAGAGTTTAGATGGGCAGATGATGTAATTAGAGGTCATCTAATTATTGAGCAGTGCAGATTGATTACATGCTTAGTCACAGAACATATGCAAGAAATGGCAGCTTTAATATGAAGATGGGCATGATTTTTAGTATTATAATGAGATATAGGTGACTTGTAGGTTAAAGTCTAAGCTACTGCACATGTCAGGCAGGCCCACTTTATTAGATAGAGTCTTGGTTATCAAGATTACTTTGGATTCGGGGTGGGTTAGTTCTGGACTGACCCAAGACCCTTCATTAATAAATTTAGGAGCAGTCTTTAGTGATTACAAGGCTCTAAAGTTGAAAAACTGGATAAATAGGTACAAATGAAGTTTAGTCACAAGCTTTTTTACAATCACAGAGGCAAAAGATAAGTGCTATACAATCATTATCAGAGATCAAGGCAGCTGGAGTACAATTTAGAGATTTCAGGTGCTTCCCTCTGTCTACCCCAATATACCAGAAAGCAAAAAGGAATAATTATATAATGATTCAGTAATTAAATTCATCCCTTAAATCCTAATTTCTTGGTTATGCAATGGCTCACCTAATAATGGCAGAAGGAAGGTGTTTTCCATCCCTAAGACACACCAGCGCTGCCGAGTGGGCCTGCGGAGTTTGTACCCTACACAGATACGACTGATCAAGAGGATAAGAAGACTAAAACCCATCCCATGCTCTACTCGCCAAACCTCAGTCCTCCACATGGGACTGCCTACCCAGCACAATGTCTGATTGGCATGCCATGTCCCATAAATGGCTGCACTCACCAGAAAGATGCCATTTTCTCAAGTGCACAGAGGCATTGTATAAATCCACAGTGGGCTTACCTCACCTCCACCCTAGAACCACTGAACAAAAATATAAGACTGGACCCTCCTTGCCTGTTCTTTGTCTGCTTGTTTTTGCATTTTCTAAGACCCAAACTGTCTACCCACCCTTCCTTAACCCACCCCCAGTGATTCCTAAGGGCTCCTTATGGTTAAGGACAATTTTAGAAACAGCACTGATTTTGTACAATATCCTTTTGTAGAAGAAAGGAACCAGAGTTTAGGCTGTGAGCAGATGCCTTCCAAGCGGAATGTTGTCTGGAAGCATCTTCCATTACTAAGAAGCTCCTTCCACCCTGACTGTCTCTGTGTACTATATTCCATGAGGACAAAGTTGCATCTGTCCTGTCTGTCATTGCAACCATGGTGCCTAGCACAGTACCTGGCATCAGTTGGAAAGTCAGTAAACTTTTCTGGGTGAGTGCATGTATGAATGAATAAATGGATGGGTGGGTGCACGAATGGATGAATGAATATGTTCAGCTGAACTGGAGGTTTGAATTAAACCGCTTTATCCTTATAATACATGTGTTAAATTTAGGCAGCACATAAAGCACTCAATGATACTTTTAAAATCTAATCACTCAAAAAATTAAAATTAAAATTAAAAATCTAATCGCTCTGCCACATGCTTGGTAGACATGCTGTTGAACAAGTAATTTGATTTTTCCCTCCATGGATTTTATAATTAATTTGTTAATTGTATTGTATAGGAACAATTTAAATCATATCCTACAGAAATTATAACTGAAAACAATATGATGACAGAGAGAAAAGAAAGAATTCAAACAACTTTCAAATACTCTTAAGTTGGGAGGATTTGAGGGACAACTTATTTAAATAGTCTCAAATTTCCTTACAACTGAGATTGCTGGTTCAAAGAAGATAGACATAAAAGAAAAATACAAGGAAAAAAAAGAAAAGAAAGATACAAGGAAAAAAAAGAAAAGAAAAATTGGGCATCAGCTCATTTAATAAACTTCTTAAATTCAAACTACTGTTTTCAGTAGGGATGTCATGATGAATAACAATGAAGTTAGGAGCAAAAGCACAATGAGAAAGGAAAGTATTTAAACTGGAACTAACACAAACGCTACTCTTAATATGTTCAAGCCCTTAATTTGTCTTACTACCAGTCAACTACAAATTCTCAATTATCTAACTAATCATTTAATTATGGCAAAATTAAATAAGTTCTATTTGCTGTTATTTAATAAGATTAATGGATTTCTCCAGAGAGCTATCAACAATGACCATGTTACATTTCTGTATAAGCATATCCTACAAATGGTGTCAATATAAGACTCATATCCCAGGTAATGGTATGAAAAACTAAACCATTTATAGTTAGTTTGTTCCTAAAATTCCAGTCCTATCAGTTGCTACCTATATTATATTAGTCTTATAAATTTCCTTCTTCAAGCTTCAGTTTAGTAATCTATATTTCATAGAATTGTTGTGAGGTCTTGTTGAAAGTTACAAGGAAAGTGTCTCAGAGCAGAGCACAAAGCAGACATTAAGCGTATGCTAATTCTCAGCCATTGTCTTCTTAAGTAGGATGACTGATACTCCATAAGGAGAAGGGACAGTGAGCACGTGTCTTTCAAATAAGAAGGGCAAGCCAACTTCATCCTGTCCTATGAGCATGAATAGAATGTCAGATATGGATACTTGGGAAGGAGAGAGTCAAGGAGAAAGTCTGACTGTAATGTCAGCATTTCAGTCATTAGCTTATGAACCTTCCTAAAATATCTGCCTCTTTCTCACCCCCTTAAACCATAATTTGTGAACATCACTTTGTCTTAAAACATTTTTTGTCTCTGCTCTCTCCAGCTCACCTCATGATTCTCTAGTTTATTTACCAGAGCATCCCTCACTCTACAAATTCAGCCAATTTATAGAAACCCCTTATCCATTGATCCCAACACCTGATATTCTCACTTCCCTCTTTATACAGCCGAGATTTGACAAGTCTACCTTTAGAATCACTCTTCTGTATATACCATTAATTTCCTTGTTTCTCTCCCCTTTGCCCATTCTTTTAGAAAACCCTAATCCTCGTTAAACTTGTTTTAAAATGCACATGGAAACAAGATGGAGTCACTCATGCTAAATCTCATGTCAGGAAACCAGAATTTTACTTGTTCTTGTTTCTTGTAATGCCAGGCTCCCCCAGAAGCAGGAAACCTAAGGCCACCCAAGCATATTCCTCCAGCTCCAGTTTAACTTAGGAGTCCAAGCCCCTCTGGTTTGGCATTAGCTAAATAAGGATAAATATCTTGATACAGCCAATGGAGTCATTCATACTGCTAGCTTCCTTGTTGGTTATGAAAGCCTGTCTAGATAATCCTGCCCTTACTGCTTCCCCATGGAGCTCCTCTCTGTTTCCTGGAAGGCGTGCTACCCAATTCAGGAATCTGTCAATAAAACCGTGAGATCCTAAATTTCAGGTTGGTAAAAATTCTTTCTTTTTGCCAGCTCAATTCTCGACTCATCCTATACCTATACAGAAGGAGCTGAACAGTGCAGGAGAAAACATAAAACTGTGGTCTCCCTTTAAATTTGGAAATACAAGTGGGCACTGGGCACTGCCCTGCAATCTTGCATTCTCCTAGTAAATTAGCTTTCTTCTTCTCTTAGAAATTAATTCACACCTTCTTTCCTATCCTCAAATCTTCATTATCTCCTCCCCCCTTTCTCAGTCTCCTCTGATGACATTGTCTCTTATTTAACTGAGAAATTTAGAAGCAGTCAGCAAAAAATATCTCAAATATCCAACCCCAAATCTGCTAAACTTCTGGCTTCTGTACACATATACTCTGCCTCCCTTCCTGTTATAGCATATGTTCTTGATCTTTTTTTGTGTCATGAGCTGCTGGTGAAGCCTATGGGCTATTTACAGAAGAGCAATGTTTTTAAATGCATAAATAGAATGCGTAAGATTACAAAGGAAACAAATTATATTAAAATTCATTTGTCAAAATATTTAAAATATTGTGATATAGTAAAATATGTGTTTATTAATACATTATATAAGATGATCTGATAGATAGTCTAATAACTACCATATCTTGATGTGCTGAGGAGAAAAAATGGTGCTTCAAGATATGTGCAAAAGCTGTTATATGATTTTAAAATATCTGTATTGGTAGCTTAATTCTGATTTGTTGCCTACATTCATTATTGAAAGAAATGAGTGAAATTTAAATTTCAGTTCAAGACTAGTGAAAATAAAGATGTAATTTTTTGCCATTGAAGTTCACAGACTTTCTGAAATCTATCTATGGATTCCTTGGTAGTCTGTGAACTCCAGACTAAAAACCCCAGATAAGGCCAACTTCTAATTGTGCATTAAATTCCAGTTCCTCATATACATCTGCCCAAGGAATAAATTCCTGAAATAATTCCCATCTCCTGTATTTCTCTACTTAATCATTAACATTAGCAAGCCAACATTCTTTAATATTTCCTTAAAAGCAAAATTAAAAAAAACCTGTGACCTTCTTCCCTGTCCTCATTTCTCCACATTTCTGTGTTCTCTTTTATAGTAAACATCTCAAAAGAGCATGCTATATTTGGCCCCACTTCCTCATTTTTTTCTCTCATTATGTAAAATATCAATAATAAATATTTTTTATCATCCATGCTAAAAGAAAGACTACAATTATTTTTTAAGCATACTCAAAAGGCATTTTTAATGTTATTTATTCTAGAAACCATGACATTCTTACAAAAGCATAAATTTAATAGTGTTCTCTGTTCTTACATATAAAGATTGATAAATCATCTTCATGTTCATGGAGCTTATAGCAGTAAGAGTTATAACCATACAAGAAAATGTAGTTAAATTGAAGCTTGAAAGATAGCACATGAGAAGAAGGTGGCTCCAGTCTTAGCTTTTTCTAAGTGGACTAGAAGTAAGCCATCTGCTCTAGCCATCCCTAAGACAAATTCCAAAGGAAAACAATCACACATGATAAACTGCTTTCTAGAGTTCTTTTCTAGCAGGGACAATAAAGGGATGGCAGTTCATTCCTTGAGAAAGGATTCCTAGTAAATCGCCAGAAACAGCTATTAGCCAAAACCATTATTTGTTCACATCACATCTTTGTAGCTTCAGAATTGTCTATACTGTAGGTTCGTTCTTTTGTTGTGCTCTGACTCTGCCAGTGTTTTTCCTTTGGATTCCAGGGGGTCATTCAATAGATCAGCCATGGAGGAAACAATAGGGATTTTCTTAGCCTGGAAATAATCATAGACCTTCTTTCCACAGACCAAGACTACAGCATTCTTCCCACTGCTCTGTATTCTGTCCACCACCTTCTCTTATGGCTCATCCAGCACATTTACTCCATTCACTTCAATGATGATGTCCTCAACTTCTTGCCCAGCCAGATCAGCAGGGCTGCCCTTCTATATCTCTTTGACGAATGAGCCTGGCAGATTCCAAATTACATTTAAGCAAAAGCCATAACCATTTTCACTTTTAAACAGCCTGCAGAGTTTAGGTTTCTGATTTCCTACTTCCTCTATAGTATCTGTACTTGAGACCTGGAGAGAGGCAGGAGTAGGAGCTGGAGCCTCTTTGATAGAACCATTGGGCAATTCTTGACATTGATAGTAGAGAAATGGAGAAAAATGAGCCAATCTATACATGTTGTCCATCTCTTTGTCCACCACCAACAGTGAAGTCCCTTCCTTAACCATTTCCAACACACTGTCATGACCAAGGGCTTCCACAGACTTGCCATTGACAACAACTGCTAGTCACTGCTGTTTCGGCCAGGCTCCACTACTGGGCTTCCAGAATCAATGAGCTTGATGGTCTGACCTTCCTGGTCTATACTTGCACTCAGGTAAAACCCACAGCCACTGCTTCCCTTCTTCATCTTTACAACCTGGGGCTTGTGGAGTGACAGTTTCAAACAGGCAGTTTCTCTCTTGAATTATATCTTCTGTTCTCTGTGGTGCATATCATTTTCCTTGTCCACTAGCAAGAACACATGGCATGGCTTCCTGACTTCACCTTTTCAACCACCCCCTCATGGCTGGCATTTTCTACAGTCTCTCCAATCAGGTGATCATCAGCTAGGATACCAGCTTTCATGGCCATACCTTGAGTTATTAGATCAGTCATGTACACTCCCTTTTTCCCATGGATGGTCTTCAGAGAGAAGCCCTAGCTGTTCTCCTCCTTTACCAGGTAACATAGCCAAGGCTTGGTCCAAGTCTACCATTCATCACCAGGGGCAGTTTGTTATCACTGAAACCTGGCACCTTCTGATTTTGATCCAATTTCTTCAAGTCCACCCATTTTTTAAATGGCTTTCTCATAGGAATTCCCATCTGTCATGATACGGTTCATGTGTCAACTTGGCCAAGTGATGGTAACTGTTTGGTTGGGCAAGTGCTGGCCTGTCTGTTGCAATGAGGACATTTCATAGAATTAGATATGATCATGTCAGCTGCATCCACAGCTGATTCCATTTGTAATCAGCCAAGGGGAGTGTCTTCTGCAATTAGTGATACTTCATCTAATCACTGGAGGGCTTTTAAGGAGGATTTAGAAGAGACAGGCTCTCTTCCTGCTTCAGGTGGTGAGCCTCTCCTGAATTCATCCAGACCTTCCATCAGAATCATCAGCTTCACAGCCTGCCCTGTGGATTTTGGAATCTGCATTTCCACGGTTATGTGAGACACTTTTATACATTTTATATTTGGAAGTGTTTCCTGTTGATCCTGTTACTCTAGAGAACCCTAACTAATACACCAAAAAAAGCTAGTAAAGTCACCGAATGTCCACTCTTCCCGACCAGATCCACAACCTGCATGTGCCCTTCCTTGTGCACAAACACACCACTGATCCTAAGAGCTCAGTCTCCATCCTGGAGGCCAGCCTTCTCTGCTG
This sequence comes from Myrmecophaga tridactyla, assembly GCA_004026745.1. Lineage (NCBI taxonomy): Eukaryota > Metazoa > Chordata > Mammalia > Pilosa > Myrmecophagidae > Myrmecophaga > Myrmecophaga tridactyla. The sequence continues at coordinate 22,280 of PVIY010014069.1, read as the reverse complement.
GGCTACCCTGCTCAACTACCCAGACCAGGTGGCCATCAGTGTCCTTCTTGATTTGCAGGAAGAAGCCGTAACTTTGCCGTTCTTCTTTGGATAAAGAAGGGATTTGAAAGTGGAGGTCATTTCTGGATCTAGAAGGAAGAGGAGCTTCTCCATTCACTTGAGCATTTTCGCTCTGCTGGTGAGCAGTAGTCTTGGAACTCACTGGACTTTGAACAAAGATCGATTTAAAAGCTGATGTATTTAACACAGGGATGTGTGGTCTGAGTTCAAGTGACCTCTGACTTGCTTCCTGCTAGCGGGCTGGGCCCTGGGCTGGGAAAGCTTCTACATTTATTTTTATTCCTTTAAACAGAAATGTTATAGCCAAATTGTTGCTATAAGAAAAGAAAAGAGCTTACAACAAATAAGGGGAAAATGATATCGAGATGCCAGACAGCCAATTAATACATTATGTGGTTTTTAAAAATTTTGTGTTCTTAAAAAGTTTTTGAAACATATTGTGATTTATTTTATCACTGCAAATAAATAATACCATTTATACACAACTTTGCTTGTGTTTTTTAGTGGTTTCCTCATTGTAAAATTTTCAGGGCCCAAGAAACCTACATCTATACTTAAGCAATAACAATAGTTAAAGAAGAAATGGCTGAGAATGTTCCCAAACTAATGACAGACATCAATTCACACATCTAAAAAAATTCCAACAAACCCCAAGCAGTATGAAAAATGAAAACAAAAACAAAATGCATGACTACATTATAGTGAAACCATTGAAAACAAAAGCAAAAAAGACAGCCTAAAAGCATCTAAACAGAAAAGTGCTGTTACTCCACAACAAGTGTTTCTCAATTTCAGCATTTTAGACCAAATAATTCTTTGTCACAGGAAGCTGTCCCTTGCATTGTAGGATTTTGAGCAGCATACTTGGCTTCCAGGAACTAGATGTTAGACACAACTTGCACCCCACACCACACCCTACCAGTTGTAGCAATTAAAAATGTCTCCAGACATTGTCAAATGTTCCTGGGTAGGGGGAGACAAAATCAACCCTGCTTGAAAACCACTGCTTTAAAAGGAGGAACAGCTACACAAACAACTGACCTTAAATGACTAAAGAAAGCCAGATGGCAATGGGACATTTAATTGGAATCTAATCAGTTTTAAACCCAACTTCAAGATAACATGAAATGGACATTTGCACACTTATAACAGAATTATAAGAGAAGTTTGGGGAGCAGCAGAAGAAATTGGAATATAGACTAGTTAAAGGTAATATTAGCAAAATCTGTTAAATTTCTTACATATGATAATGGTGATGTACTTATGTGGGTAAATTACCTTATTCTTGGGAGATCCTTGCAAAAGCATTTAGGGATGAAGTAGCATGATGTTTGCAGCCATTAGCTTGAAATGGCTGAAATGAAATATTAATCATGTATTTACTCTATGTATATATGTATATCTATTAGTTCATCATGTGTATAAATATATATATGAGTATGTTAATTATCAGCATGGTTGAAACTTCTCATTGAAATTTTGAAAACAATAAATCCATTTACACACACACAATTATATGTTATTTATAAGAGAGTCACCTGAAACATAAACATTCATAACAGTTGAAATTAACAGGATGAAAAAAAGATAAGCCAGAAAGCACTAATCAAGTAAAAAACAATTGTACCCATATTATTGGGTCAAGTTAACTTTAAGGCAAAAGCATTACTAGAGATAAAGATAGACATTTTATAATAATAAAATGTTCAATTCACCAAGAAAATATAACATTTTAAAATATGCATAACTGTAGGCAGAACTACAAAAAAAATACACAAATCTACAATCAATGTGGAAATTTAACCTATCTGCATCAGTACTTGATACTAAAAGAAGATACAGAATTTGATATGTTATATAATATTTGAGCAACATGATTAACAAATTTGACCAAATGGACCTATACAGAACACTAAAACTGCAACTGAAACACATATTATTTTCAAGCACATAATTTACCAAAATTGAATATATGCTAGATCATAAAGCACATTTCAAGAAATTAAAACCTAACTTTAGAGGAGTTCAATTAGAAATCGATAACAAAACGATAACTAGAAAAAAACCTCTACATTTGGAAATTAAGAAACTAACTTCTAAATAACCCATGTGTCAAAGAATGAATCACAATAAAAATTGGAAAAAAGGTTTTTATCTATATTATAAGTTATCACAAAAGTTCAATTATCAAAACTTATGTAAAACAGATGGGGAAGTGTTAAAAGAGATTACAGTTTCCATCTCAGGAAGTAAGGAAAGGAAAATCAAAACAATCCAAAGAAAATGGAAGGAAACAAACATAAGAGCAGAAATGAATGAAATAAACAAACACATGCACATTGGAAGGAATCTACAAAGTCAGAGATTAGTTATTTAAGAAGACTAATAAAATTGTTAAAACTCTAGGAAGAATGATCAAGAAAAACAAGATGCAACACAAATAACCAAGGTGACACCACTCTAAGTCCTACAGACATATTTTATATGCCTTATAAAACATATAAGAACATGTTATGCATAATTTTTGTGCTAAAATCTTGTGATGCGCAATGATGTATTGAAAATTTAAGTAAAAGAACAAAATTCTACTAAAGAGCAATGTCTTCACTGGTAAATTTTTCCAAACTTTTAAGGCAGAATTATCCCCAATCTTTCATAAAACCTTTTGAATATCAGAAAGAGTGAACACTTCCCAAATTTTTTCATGAATTTTTGATGACTCCATATTCAAATCACAACTCTAAGAATCACATGCACAATGTGCCACAAGTATTAAAGTAGACAAAATATAGCACTAATGAAAATACATAAAAATAATTTTAGAAACATTTAGTCTTTTTTATGTGCCAGATACTTTCCTAAACATATTCACCCATGAAATATATGCATTCATATAAATATGAATATATTCACTCCCAATATTCTAAATAGATTTACATGTATTAACTTATTTAATCCAGCAAAACTATAAGGAAATTATTATTCTCATTTTATGGATGAAGAAATTTAGGTCCAAAGTGTGATTTGCCCAAGACCCCACAGCTAGAAAGTGGCATAACCAGAATTCAAACCCAAGCAAATTGACTCTGATACTCTTAACCACCTTGTTGTTTGTGCCAATGAAAATAATAGAATATAATGTTCAACTACAACAAATTGGATCGTAGCAACTTTGAAATGGAGGCTGACCTGATCATACATGCGTGTACACCAATGAATTGAATTCATCAAATCATAGTACACTACAGATGGAAGGGAACTTATAGCTCATCCTGTCCCATTCACCCATTTTTATCACTGGGAAAACTGAGGCACAGAGAAAATCAAAGATTTGTCCATTATCACTAGGCTAATGTATGATTAATTTGGCAGTAGAATGCAAGTATTCTTTTCCACACTATTACAAAATATCCTTAACCACATTGAAGCAGATACTCCATGCAAATTCCCTGATACACACAGACACACACACACACACATTGCCCACTTACAAAAACTCTTGGAGTACACTCATTACCACAGCCCCTACTGAACAGAGCTATATGAGATGTCTTCTATATAAATGATCATGCTTTCTTCCATGTGATCTTGCTAGCCGCGCATCTTTGCAAGAGCAAAGGAACCATGAAGTTTCTATTATGAGTGCTGTCACTTAAGAATGACTGGAATATCCAACAAAGCCATTAAATTATCTGGGTAACTTCAAATATGAGACACACAAACACAGTTAACAGGCAGTAAAGTAGTGCAAAGACAGGGTCACACAGAAAGCAGAAGTGATGAGGAACTAGAATTCATGAGTAAGGAGAAGACTTGAGATAAAAATAAGAGTTGGTGTAAAAGTAAGATCAAATAAGAATAGGGAAACAAAGCTCAAGAAACCAAGTCGCAAGCCCTAGATTGTTCCAAGTGAATAGAGTGGCTGTCGTACTGCTAGGTCATAGGACTCATACCAACTTCATGTGGTCCCCAGAGCAGATCAGGGTCAACTAGGAACTCATTAGAAAGGCATATTCTCGGGCCCCACACCAGACTTACTGCATCCAAAACTGCAGGTGTAGTCCAGCAAACAGTGTTTCTAATAAGCACCCAAGGTGATTCTGTTGTACCACTAAGTTCGAGAACCAGGTACTAGGTCAGTGATTGTACCCTACATGGTGACTTGAATGGCATTCCATTTCCACGTGCAACTCCCGCGTGGCCGTCCTCCATGACCTTCTTTCTTACCTCTCCCAAAATCCTTTAAAATAAAATCCCACAGGGAGGGCCATGGTGGCTCAGTGGCAGAGTTCTCGCCTGCCATGCCGGAGACCCAGGTTCAATTCCCGGAGCCTGCCCATGCTAAAAAATAAAATCACACAACCCGGGGTACTCCCACAGTTTCTGTTCTTTGTAGAAATCTAATTAACACTAAGCTTCAGGTGTTAGAGAACTGTATAAAATCAATTTTAATGAATTTCTTGAACTTCATTCAGATTATGCTACCCTTTTACATATTAATTTCCTTCTTTAATTAATTCAACAAATATTTATTAACAGCTTACCATGTGGCAGACAGAACATAGCAATGAACACAGAAAAATCCCTACCTTCATAGAACTTAGATTATGGTGAGAGAAAACAGAACAATGAGCAAATTAAGAAATAAAACACAAAGCATGTAAGATGGTGATTCAGTACTATAAGGGAAAAATACAGAGAGTAGTAGGGAGTACAGAGCAGGATTCTGTGATTTAAAACTAGGGTGGTCAAGAAGGCTTCTCTGCTAAGGAGGCATTTGAGCAAAAGTCTTAAGGATATATGGGATCAAGATTTGTGGATATCTAGGGGGAAGAGAGATGGAGGCTGGCCAGTTTGAATCTGCAGTGTACCCCAGAAAAGCCATGTACTTTAATTCTCCCCCTCCCCCAATACTGCTGGGTGGGACCTTTCTGATTGCTTCCATGGAGATGTGACTCACCCAGTTGTGGGTGATAACTTTTGTTTAGATGGTTTTCATGGAGGTGCATCTCCACCCATTCAAGGTGGGGTTGCTTACTGGAGCCCTTTAAGAGGGAACCAATTTGGCAAAAGCTTTAGAGCAACGAGAGCCACCAAAACCATGAGGCCACTCAGCCAGAGACCTTCAGAGATGAAGAAAAACGCCCCCGGGGGAGCTTCATGAAACAAGAACTCTGGAGGGAAAGCTAGCAGATGTCACCGTGTGCTCTCCCAGCTGAAGGAGAAACCCTGAACTTCATCAACTTTTCCTAAGTGAAAGTAACCTCTTGTTGGTGCCATAATTTGGACATTTTCACAGCCTTAGAACTGTAAATTTATAACTTAATAAGCCCCCTTCTTAAAAGCCATTCTGTTTCTGGTATATCGCATTCCAGCAGCTTTAAACTAGAACAGAGACAGAGAGAAAATAAAGAGCAAGAGTCGAAGACAGGAGCGTACTTCTAAGGCTATAGATAGAGCAAAGTGGCCATTGTGGCTGGAGCTGAGGACATGGTGGGGAAAGCAGTATGTGATGAGGTCAGAAAGGCTCACAAGAAGCTAGATGCCATAAGATTTTATAGATGATTTTAAAGATTTGGGGTTTATTCATTAGTTTTGCAATGTAAATATAATTTGGCCCTCTGATCATAAAGTTTGGTAGTCTTTATTTGATAGGAATAGATGGCAACAATTGTGCCAATTGATAATGCCAGACTGACCTGGTAGCTTTAATTCCAGGTTAGTCCTGGAGAGTGAAATTCTAAGACAGTGGCCTGAATGATTTTAATTACTTAAACAGTGAAAATAAAAAAGTGATAATAAATCTCCACACTGATTTTCTGGAGCTAGATGAATTCTGTGTGGTGTTTTGAGTAAGTAACTTTATCAGAAGTGAAAATGGCTCCATGGAGGAAGTCCTCTTTTTAGGATAGAATTTATCATTGGGTTTGGAGGGCCGTGAGTTGCTTTTGCTACTGAGAACATGAAATGTTATATACAAAGCATTTAGCTCTAAGGCCTAAATCCATTTGAGTAGATGTGTCTGGAGAGAGGAGTGAATGCAGGGAGCATATTTCTGCATTGGACACTGTACCAGATGTTAGAAAGCAGCAAAGAACACAAGAGAAAGAGTCTTGCCCATGTAAGCTTGCATTACCCAGCAGGAATCTAAAATGCACAAAAGCTATAGGTAGGTTAATTTCAGATAGTTATATCTGAAATAGGTATGGAGAGAACAAAGCAGGGTAGCAGGGTCAGAAGTGACTGGTGGAAGCTGTGGATTTCAACTTTAGATTAATTGGTCAGGGAAGCTTTCTCTGAAGAGATGGCATTTAAACTAAAACTTAAATGATGAGAAGAAGACAGCCTGGCAAAGCTTTGGAGGTCAAAAATTCTTTGGATGGCTTGTGACCCATAATGACCCTGAAGATTTGCATTGTGATCTGTGTTTTTCACTTCTACTTTGCATACATTAATTTTTTTAATACTCATACAATAATACTTTGAAAAATATACAGTCGATATCTTTTGTTTCATTCCACAGATAAGAAACTAGATTTTTGAGAGTTCTGAAGATGGTCAGAGAGGACTAATGAATTGTCCCTTGCAGGGATTCCTGACCTAGTTTGTTGATATTGTGATATTCCAAAGAAAAATTGTGAATTCTCAATTCTAGTTGAGAAACACAAGTGTCACATAGAGGGCAGACGACAAGAAAAAGAAAGCTGAAGCTAAGTTTCAGTTATTTGTAAAAGATACAAGATTCACTTTAAATTGTGACTTTTTTAAGTATAAGTTTTAATTGCTGCTTATTATTCATTTAAATTTTTAAATTTAGGTTATCTAGGTTTGAGGGTTTTTAATGTTCTCTTGTACTAATTCTTGTTTGTACTGCCTTCTGTTAATATCTTTGAACCTATAGGTACTTAAATATTACATTTACTCAATGCTGAAGAATTTAATAGAACTTAAAAAGAAAGCTGTAACCTATACGGATTTCTGTTATATTTTTAGTTTACATATTTCTCTTATGCAAGGATTTTCAGAATAAATCCACGTATAATTCCCAAATTCTGGGGTTTTCCTAGGGCAAGGATATATTTGATGATCAAATGAGATCATTAATGTACATATTTTGAAAAATATAAGTTTAAGCTATCATACTCTAATTATTATTGGTATTGGTATTAAGATCCATGCAAGGATAAGTTTTTCTCCAATTACTAGAAGCGTATATCATAAGAAAGAGAAAGAGAGTATATTTTCTGCAAGATATTTTCATTCTCCGACATTCTGACCACATCAACTAAATAAATAACAAGAAGCTTCTTTCCAAACATTCTATAAGTGGGTTGTTATCTTCAGCATTTCACTGTAATAAATTTCAGAGAATGATACTTTTGTCATCTTTACATGAAGTGAGAAATTTCTCCTTTGTCTCATGAGCCTCGGAAGACTAAAATAATATTCATTTTACCTGCTACCCACCACAATTATATGAAAAATAATTCTAAAATGTACTGAATCATAATGCTTTGAAATTATAGGATAAAATCCATCCTCTTTAATATAAAAGCTTATTTTACTACAATGACACATAACAGTACAAAATAAGCCAGTATATATCTTCCAGCCTTTTTGAAAAAGAATCCTAATCAATGACTCCAGATCAGATCACGAGGCACGAAAACCAAAGGATGATGGCAAACATGCAAACATGGTGGTGAGGAAGCCAAACATAGAGGCAGAATTGTGACACTAAGAGTTATAAGAAAAGACAATATTTATTAGTGGTTATAATGTGCCAGGCACCAGGCTACACACTTTACTTACACTGTATTATTTAAACCTAACAACAACCCTATGATATAGGGCCTATCGGAAATATTGTATCCATTTTAAATATGTAGAAACTGACTTGCAGAGAGAATAAGCAACTTGCCCAAGGTCACACATGTATTCAGCAGTTAAGCCAGTTAAAGCCGTTCAGGAAAATCTGATTTGAAAGCTGGACTCTACAGTAATTTTATAGTAATTCTGTAAAATATATATGATATATTTGTACATTGGTACAACATTGTTCATACAGTATCCTGCAAAATACTAGTGCAGGATAAGTGTTGTCTCATGTCAAAAAGTTCCCATGGCCAATTATTCTGAAGAAGTCCCGTAAATTTCATGCCTTTCTTAGAGAGTCACAGTGTACCTTATTATATAAAAGGTCTGAAAATTCCTGCAAGAAAGAAATCTGTGATTCAGCATTTTTCAAAATGTGTGTATAAAACACTTAGTGAAATCCTAATGGAGCACAGTATGGGAAACACAATACTCTTAGATTTTGACCAACATCCAGGTATGTTCATATAGGCTCAGGATAAGAATGCAAATCCATGCAAATATAGACCAAAGCTTGATATGAAAAAAAACCTATAGAACGTGTCTAACTGTTTTTCACCCACAGTTATTATACCTACATCACCCACTTCCCACTTCTTAGCATGCTCCACATGTGAATATATAATACTTTATAGGGTCCCTGCAAAATTAGGGAATATAGAGCAAATTTACAGTTAAATGAGCATGTTAGTTTAATTTTCAGTTATTTTCTGATAGACATTTCTAAAATTAAGCAATGAGTGTCTTCTTAATCTAGAAGAATATAATAAATATACTTTTTCTCAGTATTTCTGCCCTTTGGATACTTTGTATTGCTATTTCAGATAAGACCTGAGAATTATTGCTTAAGAAGAAAATAAGGAAAATAGTAGCTTTACGAAAACAAAATCTTATTGTGTGTAAAATGACTTGCTATTACAATATGTAGAGTAGCATAGTTATCAGGAGATAGAGGACAGAGATTGGGCAATTGTTGCCTAAGGAGTACAGAATGTTTAATAAGGTTAATTGTAAAGGTTCAGAAATGGTTAGCATAATAGTATGTGATGGTAACACAATATTGTAAGTGTAACTAACAAAAAGCTAAGTGTGAGTATGACTAAAAGAAGAAGATTAAGGCCATGTATGTCACCAGAAGGAAAGCTAGAGGATAAAAACTGGGACTTTATAACTTAGTGAAACCTAGAGTGGATTAATGACTGTGGTTAATAGTACAAATAAAAGAAAACTTTTACATGAACTAGAACAAATGCATGTCATTATTATTATAAGGTGTTAATAATGCAGTAGTATATGGGAAAATGTATAATTATTGCAAACTAAGGTCTATAGTTAAGAGTAACATTGTACTGTTCTTTCATTAATTGTAACAAAAGTGCTATACCAAAGTGAAAGATCAATAACGGGGATGTAAGGGAAGGTATGGGAATTTTTTTTTTGCCTTTCTTTTCTGAAGAAATGGGAATGTTCTGATGTAGATTGTGGTGGTGAAGGCATAACTATGTGATCATACCAGGAGCCATTGAATGTACAGTTAGGATGGATTATATGGTGTATGTAAATAAAACTTATTAAAAATAAAAAGTATTACAAAGGTACAGTAATCATTACAGTATGTGAGGGCACAAATACGACGTATAGACCAAATGGAATTGAATTGAGCGTTAGGAAATAAACCTTCACACCTATGATCAACTTATTTTTGGCAAGGGTGCCAAATCCACTGTGGGAGAAGAACAGACTCCTCAATAAATTGTGCTGGGCAAACTGGACAACCACATGTAAAAGAATGAAAGTGGACCCCTACCTCACATTAGATACAAAAATTAACTCAAAATGGATCAGAAACAAAAATTAACTCAAAATGGATGAAAGACTTAAGTATAAGAACTAAAATTAATGGGTTATTATTCAGCCATAAAGAGGAATGAAGTTCTGACACGTGGACAACACGGGTAAAACTTGACGACATCATGTTGAGTGAAATAGGCCAGACACCAAAGGACAAATATTGTATAGTATAACCTCGCTGATATGAAATAATTATAATAAGGGAACTCATAGAGTCAGAATCTAGAACATAGCTTACCAGGGAACAGAGTTGGGATGGGAAATGAGTTAACGCTTAAATTGTACAGACTTTCTATTTGGGTTGATCATAAAGTTTTAGAAATGAATGCTGGTGATAGTAGCAGAACTATACACATAATTAACAGCATTGAATTATATATTTGAAATAGTTAAAAGGGGAAATTTTAGGTTGTATATATGTTACTAAAAGAAAAATAAAAAAAATAACAGCATGAAAAAAATCAAAGAGATTCTTATAGTTTCGCAGTTTCTCAGAAGTCATTTGGGAATTGATGTCCAAACTAAAAATAAGAACAGCAAGTTCTTGTGCCTGGTTTTGAGGCCATTATTGTTTGGCTGCATCTGCCTTGTGCAACCTTCTTTCTGAATGAACCCTATGTTAAAACTGCCTCCTCCCCAAGTATAATATAAGTATTACCACTTCATTCATTTACTAAGCCAATGTTTGTAGAGCACCTATTATATGTTATGCCCTATGAAACACAATCACTGGCTCCAATTGAGGGAGACAGGGAAATAGTGCATGTAGACAAGAGCTCTGATGGAGGGAGGTGTGATGGATACCATGGCACCACAGCCTTGAGAAAGCTTCCCAGAAGAGGTATCATCAGAATGGAATCCCAAAGGTGAGTAAGTAAGGGAGGTGCAGATACCTGAAAGAGCTGTTTCAAGTAAAGGGCATATGCAAAAACATGAGAAAGACCACTTTGGGTTCAGGTACCAGCAAGTTGATCATATGACAGGAGTGTACCCTAAGGAGACACAACATGGCTGCAGCCAAATTTTGCATGTCTTAGAACACAATCTTAGAGAATTTGAGTTTAATCCTATAGTATAGTGAAGGGGTCAGTAAACCTTTTCTGAAATGGATATGACAGTAAATAGTTTAGGCTTTGTGGGCCATATTGTCTGTCACAACTACTGAATGCTACCATGATAGCACAAAAGTAGTAATAGAATGTTGGTAAACAATGGGCATGGCTGTGTTCCAATAAAACAATCTACAAAAACAGGTAGCAGTCTAGATGTGTTCCATGGGTTGTAGTTTGCCCAACCCTCGTACAGACCATTGTCTGTTCCAACTAAGGTTTAGCAGCAGCTGAGGGCTCGTGAGAAATGTACAATCTCAGATCCCACCCCAAACCCGCTGAATCTGAATCTGCATTTAACAAGGTCTTCAGTTTAATTGTATGTGTACATTAAGTCTGGGAAGCATAAGAAGCCTTTGAAAGGTTTTAATCATGGGAATGACACAGTCAGCTTTGTTCCAGCTGCAATGTGAATCCTTCTGAACACTCCCCAGCCAATGTTCTCCATATCTGCACACATGTGCATTGTTCAAACCCACCTGAATCTACCTCATCCATGAAGTCATTTGCCACTCACCCAGAATGGTCATTTCCATCTCTGATCTCTTAGAGCATTAGAGCACTAAAAGCATATTTTGTCTTTGAATCATTTCTCTGACTTTTTGTATGGCTCATAATCTGCTCAAGGGTAGGAACAGTATCCACGCATTTTTTGTATTCTCCACACAATCTAACAATGCAATATGCAGAGTAAAAAATGCATTTAAAAAAATCTGCCAGTTAAGTAATGGAGCTTGGAAATTTAGGCTGGGCTACAGGTTTGTTTACTGTGGCATTGATATTGCCTTAGGCTGGGCATAGTTTCAGGAACCTATAGAAGCCAGTTGCCACTGGCTGGGAAATTCTCTAAAAATTGGCAGAACGAGTACCTTTAACCAGTGAGTACTCTTGCCTGCAAGAGGACTAAGTCAGAGAAATTGCTCAGAATAAACTCATCTCAAGCTTGGGGGCAAAAGTAATCTCTGAACAACGGCATTAACTTTGGATGTTGTTTTCAACTCTTGCAAGTCTGATCTTGAGAAACATTCATCAAACCCTTGTTTCTCATATCTAGAGGACTATGCACTTCTAAACTAATACCCCAAGGAATGGACTCAGGCTGGGTTCACCTATGACACTTAAGGAATTTGTCACATTATTGCTTTTTTGACATCAACTGGAGAAGGTGCAGAGCATACCAGAATCCGCTCCAGTTTACCTGGGCAGGGGCCTGATTTGACCTCAGAGGCCCCATTCTGAATTACCCTGCATAAGAATGAACATGGGGTCCCAATTCTCTAGACTGGAGAATAACCCATGGTTCTGGTCACTTACTGGCTCCCTGTCTCCAGAACAGCAGGCATCTGAGTGATGGACAAGAATCATGTTCCAGGTACCAGGACCAGGAAAGGGGTAGAGTAACCCTGGCCAGAGGGCTGTGGAACACAGAACCCAGGAAAGGAAGAACTGAAGGAGAACCTGAAATTCTGCATTGAACAGATTGTTCAGTACAAACTATCTGGTTAAATATAGATCAAGATAATTAAATAATATCAAGGCAGAGCAAATACATTATTAAGGGAAAGTGGAGGACAAATCCAGGAGTAATTTTTGGAGGTGTGAGAATGAAACTGCAAAAGGAATTAATGGGGTGTTGGAGACCTTTTCTGTGGGAAAAGAAGAAGCTGTTACAACACAGCACATATTGGGACATTAGTAGTTTGGTCTGAGTTGAGCATATTCTTCCTCTGGCTTTATAGGGCAGAAGATGGAAAGTAACAGTTCAGATATGTATCCCATTGATTCCTTTACATAATGGATAATGGATACCACTGTTGGTTTTTGTTTTGTTTTGTTTTTAACTTTTTCATGACAGTTTAGGGGGGTTCATTAAGTTTCAAAAGGAAACAGCCTTAAATTCCTTTCACTGGCCATTTGAATTGTTCCACCATACTCATCTAAAATGAGGATTAGCCCTGAAATATAAGGATATCCCATTGGAATTGAGGTCTGGCAGCCACAGTTTGATGTAATGCCTGAACAACATTAGGTTTTCTTGAAAGAAACACTATTAGGGCAGTAATAGAAAAGCATTGGGTTGTCATTACAGAAATTGTCTTTGGAAATGGGGCCATAAATTAAAGTAATGGAATTAAAGCTGATCAAGCATTTACAGTATACCAGGGCCAATCACTCTAGGTTATTTTATCATTTCTCTCCCCAAACCCTTTGAGGTTAAGTACCAAAGTATCCCTCCTTTCATGGATGAGCAAACTGAGGAACCAAGAGGCAGACAGCCTCACACCCAGCCTATCTAACCCTGTGCTTTTTTTTTTTTTTTTT
>PVIY010014068.1:0-57470 GCA_004026745.1 Myrmecophaga tridactyla | reverse complement strand
GAGATGGTAACAGCCAAAATGTCCATCAACAGACGAGTGGCTAAACAAACTGTGGTATATACATACAATAGAATATTATGCAGCTTTAACACAGAATAAACTTATGAAGTATGTAATGACATGGATGGACCTTGAGAACATTATGCTGAGTGAGACTAGCCAAAAACTAAAGGACAAATACTGTATGGTCTCATTGATATGAACTGACATTAGTGAATAAACTTAGAATATTAAATAAATAAATAAATAAAAACAGAAACAAAAATACTAATTCTAAAATTTATATGGACATACAAAGGACCTAAAAAAACATAATAAAATTGGGAAAGGAAGATTGAAATTACAGGATTAAACTATCTTACTTCAAGACTTACTACAGATCTACACCAGTGTTTTTCAACCAAGAGAGAATTTTACCCTCCATAAGAGACATTTTGCAAGGTCTAGACACATTTTTGGTTGTCCAACTGGGGCTGAAAGGGATGGGTATAGAGGGGAGTTGTTGTTACTGGAAAATAGTGGGGAGGGCCAGAGATGCTGTCAAACATTCTACAATCACAAGATAGCTTCCCTACAACAAAGAATTATGCACTCCAAAGTCAAGAGCATTGAGGTTGAGATATGCTGAGCTACACTAATAAAACTGCTGTACTGGCATAAGGATAGACAAATAGAACAATGCAACAAAACAGAGTTTAGAAACAGACCCACACTTACATAGTCAATTAATTTTGACAAAGATGATTAATTTTGACAAATGAAGTTCTATAGGGAAAGAATGACCTTTGAAAGAAATGGTGCAGCAACAACATATGAGAAAAAAATGAACACCAATTCCATCCTCATGTCCATCACAATAAAAATTATTTCAAGGCAGATCATAGGTGTTTAAATAAAAACTAAAACTATAAGGCTTTTAGAAGAAAACATAGGAGAAAATCTTTGCAACCTAAGGTAAACAATGACTTAATGGTTAGGACATAATAATCATAAAAGAAATGTTTATTTTACAAACTAAATCAAACTAAAATAAATTTAAAAATAAAATTAAAAACTTAAGCTCATCAAAATGGGGAAAACGCTCGCAAACCATATATTTGTCAAAGATCCTATATCCCCAAAAAACTCCTACAGCTTAATAATAAAAAGACAACCCAAATTCAAAAGATATACAAATGGCCAATAAAGACATGACATGGGTTCAACAACATTAGTCATTAGGGAACTGTCAACTAAAACCACAATGAAGTATTCGAATGACTAAAATTAAAGATTAACACAAGTGTTATGAGAATGTGGAGCAACTAGAACAGTCACATAAAATGGTGCACCACTGAAAATAGTTTGATAGTTTCTTAAAAACCTAAATAAACAACAGAAGTTTTACTCTGAGGCATATATAAGTAAAAACATATGTTTTTTTAAAAAGCTTGTACAAGAATGTTCATTGCATCTTTATTCATATATCTAAAACCTGGAAAGAATCCAAACATATAAACAAATTGCAGTATACTCATAAAATGGACTACTTACTAATCAGTAATAAAAAGGCATGGACTACTAACACATGAAACATTGATCTCATAGATGTTATAGAAGAAAAAGATGCCTGACACAGAAGGGTACATAAGATGATTTCATTCACATGAAATTCTAGAATAGACAAAAGTAATCAAAGGTGAAGAAAACGTTAACAGTGGAGACCTTGAATGGGAGGTTGTTGCATGTGAGGTAAAGATACAAACTTATCTTTTTCAAATGGTTATCCAGTTCTTCAAAAACAACAACAACCCAAACAGTTCAACTTTTCCCCAATGATATCACCTTCATCATATACTTTCCATTCTATTCTACACCACTATTATGGGTTAATGTCCCACTACCTACGTTCATTATATAGATATAACAGTATGCTTTCATATCTAATAGAATGAATAAAACACCTCTTCCCCTGACAACTGTTTTATTTTTCTTTTGGGTTTTCTGGCTACCATGGTCCACCAATCGACACCTCAATATACTTTTGAATCAACTTGTCTAGCTTCTGATTTTTAAAATTAGGTTAACATTAAATTGACCTGGAAAGAACTGAGTTATCCTATCCAAGGACAGGATAAATCTGTCAAGAGTATTTTAAAGTTTTCTAACTAGACATTTTAAAAAAGAAAAATGTATCCTTACCTCACATCACATGACACCCCAGAATCAAGGTTACCATTGTAACATTTTTTATTACCTTTGTTCCTATTTTGTCTTTTTGTTGCTGTAACAAAAGTGTATTTGCTTCTATTATATCTTTTAATTGGCTATTACTTGCTTATATGAAAACTATTCATTTGTGTACATTTTGATTCCTGCTACCTCATTGATTTTTTTTAAGTATATGTATACATGTTCATTTTAACTTCTTACAGTTAAAGAGGTACCTATAAATTGCTATTTTATTAGGTGTTTTTACTTGAGCAGGTAAAAAGTGTTTTTGCATCCCTAATTATACTAAACAGACTATTTTATTAAAACTGAAGACCCAGTGTTGACTCTCATCCAGTGCTGAATCTTATCATTGCCCTGACAACTAATGGGAAATATTTTTCTCCCAGTAGCCTAATAAAATGATGAAATAAATATATTTATAAAGCACATGATTTTGAACTACCATTATATTCCTGGGATGAACCCCACTTGATCATGGTGCATTGTTCTTTAATATACTGTTGGATTTTATTCTGAACATTTAAATGAAGCCAGTTCGAAGTTCTTTTTTTCAGTGTTATTTTTAGTCAGGATGTTAATTTGATTTAAATAAAAGACTGGAAGGTTTTCATACATACATGTTATAGAACAGTACTAGAATTATTTGTATTGGAATCATGCGTTCTTTGAGGTTTGAAAGACTTCTATAAAAGACGTCTGGGTCTAGTTCTTTTTTTTTGATGCCAAGCTCTTTGACAATTTTCCAATTTCTTGAGCTACTTAGTATTTATCTATTGGACTTTTCTTATTGAATTAGTTATTCATTACCATGGCTTTGTCTCCTAATTTATTACTTGTTGCTTATATTTTAATTCCTTTATTTTCTTGAATATATGTATGTTGTTACTTCTCCTAACCCCTTAAAATTATAAATAGAAATATAAAATAAAATGGGATCATCAATAAAGCAAAAGATTCGCATCCTAATGAGTAAAGATTCATACTCAAGAAAATAATAGCTATGTACCTCCCAATTTTCAGTTTGGGGAGTGGAGGGTAGAAGGCAGATTCAAAGACCTTCAATTAGCATTTTTAAAGGTGAGTAAATGCTCATCATATTATTTTGAAGAAACTTTATTTTGCTTACTAGGCACACAGCAAAAGAAAGAATTAAAAGATGAAAAAAATGATTAAAGTAAAACTTAATACTCATTTGGAGTATTCTACAGCTTATTACATTTTGAAGACGCATTTTATTTCAAACTTTCAAATATCCCGCGTTAAGGAAACACGTACTGCATGTCTACAAATTCTATGCTGAAGAATGATTTCTCAGGTTTTGGCCTACTTTTATAACAGCTATGTCAAAACAGCCTATAATAAATCCAAAAGAAAATCCAATAAAGGTGTAATAATAAGACAGTGCTTTATTTAAACTGATACCAAATACAATATGACATACAAATGGCACATATATGAGACTAGATTATACTCACTAATAACTAAGTAAATTATTAAAGGTTTCTAAAATTTGGTATTCATAAATTAAAATAAGTATACTAATAGAATTTACTAAGAACTGAAAATGCTACTAAAAATAAGAAGTCCAACTGCCAAATTCATGCCTAACCTAAAGCTCTTAGTGCACTGTACACACAAAAACAGTCAGAATTCCCATGATTTTTAGGAAAGAGTCTTTGTTACCATTGTATCATGAGTGTTGTTTTGAGTTAACTATGGTTTTAACTGCTGCTATTCTTTTAAGGGTTTTATAATCACTATTTGTTTTTACTCTTCTTGATATTAGTTCTTCATACCCACCCCACTCTCCTACCCCTAAATGGAATACAGAGAAAGATAGAGACAGGCTTTTTAATCCAGATGAAAAACTCAAGACTATGGTCAAATGAGAGAATCCGTTTCTGGAATTTCCTATACAGACTTCACAAGAATTAAAGGAAATACCATGAAAGCTACAATTGGTCAAAATATAAACCAGAAGAACATATTCTATGTGCAGCATATACAAACTTTAAACATGTCACCTAATAATTCTAAAATGAAATGGTAGAATGACACAGTACAAGAAAAACAAATTACTAATGATTAAAACACTGGGCTTTTTAACCAATAGGGATGAGTAAAAACAACTTACCATTTGACAGCTAAATTTTGTACCTCCCCATTTTTATCTTCCAGTAACTTCAAAATCATTTTAACTACTTTTCTTTCACTATCATCATCCAACTTGATGGAATCTTTCTGCAGTTCTGTCATCAAATCATTTGTAGCCATAAACCTTTCAAAAAATTGAAATTTGTTGATAATTAAAATTTTTTAACGCATCAATAAAATAGGTAATGATTTTCAAACCCAATGCTATCATTCACCCAACGGGAATACAGTATATTCTAAAACTGTCATCTAGTTTTTTTTAAGTGATCACAAATTTAAACTAAAAGCTACCACAAAAAGGGCAAGAAAATGTAATGAAAATTCATGATATTCTGTAATATTTATATATTTTTAAAGTCCTCATAATTTCTTTTAAATAAGGTACCATTATCCAAACTTCCTGAGGTCAGTCCTGATTTCAAATTTACTGACAGGACCAAGAGTAAATTCTCTTTCATTTAAATTAGTTACACTGCTGCTTGAAGGTTGGGGGGGGGGAGGAGAGAGGGAGCTTCTCTTTACCTTTTCTTTGCCTTTGATTTGAATTTCATCTTGAAAGCCTTTAACTACAAGCATTAAACACAGACCCTGCAAAATAGTATTCTAGACTAGGAAGGGCTTCATACTAAAAATTGCTGGGAAATTTCCAAATCACAAATTCTTACTCCCACCTCAAGTATAGTATCAAGTATAGTTTCAAAATTATGAGGAAGCAATTCTAGAACGTTTTTCCACTGATATCTACTCCTCTCCCCTTAACAATCACTGTCAAAGAAAAGGTGACCACTGAATGGCCTGATAAAAAACACAATGATCAATCATTTAATCTGTTTTAAGCAAAAGGATTCATCAGGAGATCAAAATGAAGCAGTCTCATTTTTCCCCTCAATACTGCACCAAAAAACCCACTATTTTAAATGAAATTTCTCAGAATATGACAGTCACATTCAAATAAGGCTCCCAAACACATTTAAAGGCCAAATGAATTTTTCCCACAATTCTTTGGTTCTCTCCACAATTACTTAGTAACTTTTCATTTATGTGAACTGTGAATTAGACCCCGCATGAGTAAAAATCTAATATTTTACTTTTTATGAAGAAATGCCAAAATCCATGTTGTAATCAATTAAAACACACAACGGTTGGTACTGAAACTGCTGAGAGTGTGGCAATGTAGGCAATAAATTATGGTAGAGTTACTAAAACAACTTATTTTAGCTGTTTATTACTTATAATTTTAAGGATAATTCCAATAACTAGCATTTTCATTTAATGCTATCTGACAAAGCTTTAAACTACATGCAAACACAATTTTTATCGCATTCTATAAAAATGCTTATAAAGAAAAACATATTCAAATTAGGAGAATACAAAATAAATTAATAGGCATGTATTTTAAAAAATGTATATAGTTTTTCTAGATGCAAGTTCCCCATTTTATAACATGCTGACATTATAAATTAAAATTGCACTTTAATTTCCAAGCATGTATTCTGAAAAGTTAAAACTGCACAGCACTTCTACATGCAAACATTGAAAAGATCTTAACCACTTTATTTAAACAAAATCCATTAAATAACCATAGCAGTATGACTGCTAAACTTGGAAATGCTAGTCATTTGAGAGAAAAGAAAACATAGTAATCATCAACCTTAGTTAAAAAAAAAAAAATTAACCCCAATTATCAGTTGTTTTTATAGTTCTGAATGGGTTCTGTTGGCATACAGATTCATTCCTTCATTCACCATTTATTCATTCATTGCTTACTATGCTAGAGGCTGAAGAACATAGACCAAGAACTAAAGAGAGATAAAATGTCAACAAGCCTCAGTTCTTGGCCTCAGAGAGCATATATTCTAATAAAGAAGTATACTGATTTTCAAAAAAATCTATGATTAATTGTTAAAATCTATGATTAATGGATAAATGGCTAAAAAAAATTTAAAAAGTCAAAATGAACACCTGCAAAACTCACAGTAGAAAATATACTTAAAAGATCCAAAAAACTGGACTACAGTATGAGGTTGTACAAAGAGGTAGTTTTCAAAAATGATGACAAATTCAGAAAATTCTGTGAATACTTTCTTCCCTCTGTTAACGTGATATAAAAATTTGTACTATAAATCTCTTTACAAGAGTTGTTTGACCAGTGTGAAAGCTGTCCTTTGCAGATTCAAAAGCCAATTGTGAATGTCTATTCAGCATTTACTGTTTTAGGTATGGTGCTACAGGCTGAGATTATAAACATAGACTCAGTGCTTCTTAATTTTTCATCTCATGGGGTAGACAGGTAAATGGACAAATCTCAATCTTACAAATTTTTAATAATACTCAAGAGCATTTGGAAAAGATCACAACAAAGAACTGACTGTTAGTTGGATGTCAAAACATGAACAGAGGTTTCCTGGGGAAAGCAGACCTGGAATTTAAATTTTTTTCAACTTTATTTGGGGAGCATGGTAACAGTTCTACGTGGAGTTCAGTGTCCTTAGAGCATAGGTAGACAGAAAGAAACCTAACAGGAAGGAGCTGGAGTGGGAGGCTGTCAAGGACAGGAAAGACCTTATATATTCATTCACTATGTAGTAAGCCTATTTGGGCTAGGTACTATGAATACAAGGGATAGCAAAAGCACCTTACTGGACCTTACATTACAGTCTAGTAAAGGCATATTAACTTTTTAAATTACATACATTTATGCACTGTGATAAATGCTATAAAGGAAAGGAACATAGCATCAAGGAAACACAACAGTATAACCGAGTGACCTAGCCTAAACTGAACTGAGGCTTGAATGTCAAAGGAAAGTGAGATATGAAGAATGGACAGGAATTAAGGGGAGGAGGAATTGGTGCAGGTAAGCAAGAGCCAGGATTTTAAAGAGATTTATAGATCACATTAGGATTTTCTTTTTAATTTAACAACAATATGATACTACTGAAAGGCATTTGGGGGGTAAATTCATGGAGTAAACAGAATGATGAGTTTTGCATTTCAGAAAGATTATTCCAGCTATACCGGGAACAAAAGTTTCGAGAACCAACTTTCATTTAGCCAAACTGAATGGAGACCAGTGAGAAGAATGGAAGCAGTCCAAGTGAGAAATGACAGTACCTTGGATTAGGGTTATGACAACCAATGGAGAAGGAAAAAAATGGACATAAAAACTAATAGGTCTTCAAAATGATTTAGATAAGGGGTGGAAAGGGACGAGTTGGGGAATACCTAAAAAAAAAAAAACCCACAAGACTTGGGAGTTACAATCAACCGATGTATTATGTCCAGTCTTAAATGTTATTGTGAGGGCCATTATCATGTCAGATGATCCAACAATTCATTTACAACAGGAGAAAGGATTTCCCACCCTAACACAACTACCGACTACACTGAATAGACACTCCTCTAACCCCAATGAGCAAAATCTTAAAAACAATCAAGATCTGTATATCATGAATTAATGTCCTGTGGTCTAAATTCCTCTGCTGGTGGCCAAAAGTGTGACTGAGAAATACAACAGCAGCCCGTGCAATCTAAGAATTAATCTGAGATTCCCAGCTAAGTCTCAATGTTATTAAAAACAGATGCGATACTTACTGCAAAGCTATACTATTTTCCTGGACCAAAAAACCTCACAAAACATCTACCTCAGACAAGGTCACTGAACAACAACAAAAACAAATATCTACTTCTCTCACTGAGTGAGTGATTAGTACCTCTTGATCATTTACAGCTTTTCCCTTTGTATTAGTCTGCCCTCCCTAAAAAAATGTAAGAAGATACCCAATCATAAAATTGGCCTCATGTTCTGACAACATACAATCTAGTGTAAAACTCAGCTTTCTTAGATCCTATCCCAAATTAGCCAATTAAGTAGGTTCCTATACCCTTTTACTGAGACCCCAGTTGTTTGTGCTTCTCCCTCACTGAAATGAGTAATAAACCTAACTTGTTCAACTATGGATGTGTTTGTTCCTGGTGGTCTTTGGCTAGAGGACACTGACAGGTGTCAGAGATGCCTATAGGAGAAAATTCCAAGAAGAGAAAAGTAGAAAATGGTGCTTAAAAAGATCAAATAATTAAGCAGAGGAAATATTCACTAAATGAGTTTAAACAAGATTGTTAGGATTTTAGGAAGAGCAGTTTCTGTAAACTCAGATGGGGCAACAGCTAAATAGTTTGGAGTTTATCTTGTAGTCAATGGGAACAATGAACAATTTAGAAAGACTAATGGTAGAGTGAACAACAGGTTAGGGAAAGGTCTAGTCAGGGAGAATCATTTGAGAACTACGCATCAGGGGACTAAAGGAGAGAAGACAAGTAGTAGAAGGATGACATCAAGATTCCCACTTAGGATATTAGGTAGATGGTAATTTAACAGGCCAAAACAAGAATAAAAGTTTATAGATAAGAGAGGGGAAGTTAAACCAGGCTCTGCTCAACAAGACAGTCATAGACTGATATTTATGCACCAGACTTATTTTACTAGACTGAAAGTTCTTTGAGGGAGATGACTTATCTATAGGAAACACAATGTAGAAATAGCAGACATAATGGTAGAAATAGATACCTTGCACTACACAATGAGTAACTCTCACCACAAATCCTCCCCTCATATATAAACACAATTTTACTCGTTTCCAACAGAAATCTAGGTGATATGACCCAACTGCATCACCCAGTGAACCAATTATCTTTCAAAGATCTTGTACATGTATCACTACTATCTCATTTTTTCTCCTTTATTCCTTAAAGAGCTGTGAATTAACCTGGACCAGTCTTAATATTGTTCATGTATATAAAACTAACTTTTAGTCATCTTTCTTCTTTCCAGTTTCCTCAATGAGGTCCTTTTCTCCCCCCCTTTTCAGTAGTGAGTTCTAATCATCACTGATAATCAGTCTTACTAGTATACCTATATAAAGAAAAATCACATAACTTGAAAAATCAAGTTACCACCATCAGTTTGCAAAGTACTTGAAAAGTGCCCAGAAATCATGTTCTTAACCTTTGCAAAATTTTATTCCTCTGATTCAATCTGCTTTTCCTCAGACACAAGTAGTGACGATAATTCCACTTACGATTTCCGGTTATGTCATTGTAAATGCCCACACAGTACTTTCAGCTATATTAAAGCATCTTTAAGGTCCCTTCCAACTCTCAAAGCCTATGGTTTCATAAAAGCCCTGAGAATGTTATTAGCTTTTTTTTTGGGGGGGGGTGCATAGTCTGGGAATCGAACCTGGGTCTCCCGCATGGAAGGCAAGCATTCTACCACTGAACCACCTGTGTACTCTGTTATTCATATTTTAAACAGTATTTCCCCAGGACAATGCCTTCTAGTATCTAAGTCACCTAAACAAACAAACATGGAAATATAAACGATTAACATGCTGGCTGGGAAATGCTTGTACTCTACAGGGCAGTGACTTATTACTTTAAGAAGATTGTATTAAGTTGTATGCATTAAAAAAAAAAAAAATAGACTGGCAGATTTTACAATGGCTCCTTAAAGAAATTTCCTAAAATCCTTATATACGTTTTCTTAACTTTGGAACTAAAATTCAACTAAAACAAGCATCTACTTAGAACCCACAAAGTCAAGGCAGCAGACACAGTGGATGATTCAGCCCATCAAGACAAGGTCCCTACCATAAAGGAGCAAGCTGCCTGCACAATACCCCCCAGTTCCAATCAAGATTATCTATTTCCTCTTCACTCAGTGGAGTTACGTATAGTTTGCTTTCACAGTTGTACTTATTTTCTCTATCTAAAATTTCATTTTTAAATCCTACTTCAGACCTCTCCGTGAACATGAATTTCCTTTTTAATCCTCTCTGCAACCTATTGCCTGACAATTAAATGTTGTCCTGAGTTAATTTATCTTTTTACAATGCCTTAACCATTGAATAGGCATGTGGACTTAAAGAGAGAGTGCAAGCACTAGATCTTGAACTTTTTTGCTGTCGCTCTCAAATAGTAAAAGTGTCTTCTAACACAAAATATTCCAAAAGCCTAAGTTTGCGGTGAACTGAAATTTAAGGCCTGGGTCTTCATGTACTCTAGTCAAAATCCTGGAGAAGCAACATAACATGGCAGTTAAAAGTTCATACTCTGAGTTAGAGCTACTACTATCTAACTGACCTTGGGTAAGTACTTAATGGCCCCGAATCTGTTTCCTCAACGGTATAAATTGTCAGTATCCACTTACTAGAGTTGTGAGGATAATTAAAATCAGGTGTATAAAGCCCAACATAAGCACTGATATTAAATATTATTTACAGAGAAATAGAAGAATAATAAATGTTTTCTTTAGCTCTTGACTCCTTGGAGTAATTTCAGTTGTGGAGAAGCATATGAAATAAAAGTAGAACTTAGTTACTTCTAACCCCTGAATAGTCACTATTAATATTCATATGGGGAGCATCACATGATTTATCCACATTAAAGCTTTAACTCTGATATCTATAAAATTGCCTACCTACTGGCTATATTACTTTATTCTTCCTATTTAATCCTTTATGGAACATGTATCACCAGAAATTCTTAGACTTAAAGTAAATAATATACAGGTTATCTGGAAAAAATAATCTGGGTTCACTGATGTAAGTACTTCTTTTGAGAAGGAAGTGATGAGAAGCACTGTTTTAAGATAATGTTCTCAAACAATAATTTTCTTCTTCATTTCTCTTCCAAAAGCTTACTGAATTGCCATAATTTAAAAAGTAATAGTAATTTTTCAAAAGACCATGGACAGTAGCTGATAGGCACTATCCTGGCATAAAGGAAACACAAACGCCCTCTCTTGGAGTTCCTAACCTTGACATTTCTCATTCTATTGTTTCCCTATTTCTCCTAAATCCTAATAGCTCACCTTTGAAGAATGTAGAATATAAAGCATGAAAGAAAAGGGATACTGTGCAATTTTTTTTCCCAATAAACTAAGACTATAATTTAAATCCTATAAAAGGAATCTTCAAGAATGCTGAAATGTCTAAATTCTGAACCTTGGGCCCATTTCTTTACATTTTCTTAATGGACTATGTAGATACCTAAATAGGGACCTAAAATTGGAGGCATATAAGAGATCTTCTGTAATTCCATTGTGCAATCTTTTCAGAAATGACAATTTAATCCCAAATTAGGTAATGTGCCCAGGATCTCACAGATAGTTCACAGCAAAAAATCATGTCTGCGTTGAGTAGGTCCAATTCTCTGCCATGAGGATCATTTTTTCTTCTTTTGGGAAGCACTATTCTTTTCCTCCCCTTAGTACAAAGAAGATCGTTTTGTACAATGTTAGGTAGTCCATAATGTTAGTTTACTTTGGTCATCAAGATCCTCTGTCATAAAGTATTTTAACACATATAGTGACAAATTGTGATGTCTACACCAAATAAATAAATACATCACTTATGAAAAAAAATGTTAAAATAAATGCCTGTACTGAAATTATGCAGAAAATCCTAGAAATACTTGTCTTTAAATGTTCACCATTTTAGTTTATCCTTAAATGTCTGTAGTTTAATACACACAGCACTTTAATTCCAATGATTTGTCTGTTAAATGGATGGCTAGAGTTTTTTTAAAGTCTTTTAAAAAGTGTTAATAAAAATGATAATGATGCCAAATTACTGGAAGTTATTTACCTTTCCTAAAAACATTTTCTACAATATTCAGCAACTCTTCGAAATATGTCGATATAATTTTAGATGAATAACATATCTTCTAAGAAATGTTTTGAATCATTAAAGCCCAGATTGGGTGATAAACCATTTTAATTTTAGCCCTGACTATAATATAACTTAGTATCAGAGGATTAATATTTTTTTCATAGAGTTTATAAAATAAAAACAAGCATGTATAAATCTTTACCTGAAGTTTAAGAAGTTATTTAAAGAAGCTTCCCAGTAAATAATCACCTATGCAGTATCACCCCATCATGTGATTTCTTTAGTCTTTCTAAGAAAGTTACCAAGACTACCTTTCTACAGAAACTGAATATAACCAGGATGAAACTTAGTTCTTTTACAGGCTGAGCCAAACTGACAGAACACGGGGGAAAATCACACCACATATGTTAAATAAGTTAGTTATATACATTCTATGAAAATGTTTATTTAGATAGGGAGCAAGAAAAACTCCGAAGGAAATCAAACAGCACTTTAATATTTTTTAAAAAAACTTATCTTTCTCCCTTCAGGCTTCTGCTGTAGAGCTACACATATCTAATATTACAAAATAATCAAGTCACTTCCAAATAGTCAAAGCACTAAAATATTTAGTATTAGCAAACGAGTCTTCCAAAGTTTCAAATACAATACTTAAAAAATTCCAGGTAGCCAAACTCTTTAAAAACCATATTTGATTTTGAAGCCACAGAACCAAACTGTATGCACTTCTTTGGTCACTTTACTACACCAGTTCATCAATTTAATTAGGAACGCAATCACTGCTTTTTTTCACGGTTCTACTTTAACAAAACAGAAAATTTCCTTCCTGTGGATAAGATTTGAGCATGTTTCAGGTATAAGCTCTTCAGCCATAATATTTAATTGGAGAACTTTCTAGTTTTTCTTTCTTTTAAAATGCACGCAAATTACGACAACCAAATACTTTGAGAACAAAACTTTAAGGATTAAAAAAATAAAAAACCCTTTCAGATTGAATTATTTAGTAACTAATTTATGAGGGGATGGGAGGTGGAAAGAAAGGAATGTAACAATTACTGGAGAGCAAGAAAGATACTTCAACATGCGTTTTATCAAGAATTTGGAACCGACAGTTCTAGTCCCCTGGAACAGAACCTCTATAATAAAATTTCATATTCACCAACCTCATATAAGAAAACCCCTCTTTTTTCAAGAAGACCCATTTGCTTGGTTTACTTTTCTGTTTAGGGTTCAGCAATGCACCCATTTGGCAGTGATTTTGGATATAAATATACTCTACTGAAAACCTAAGTTCAGGCTGAGGTTTAACCTGACAAGGGAAACTGACAGAGATGCTGGCGGGAAAACCTTACAAGCAAAGTTTCCTCTACCCTGGGTCCCCTCCCCCCTCTTTTCACCTTCGCCGAGAGAGATAATCTAAAGAATAAGTATGTAACTCAATCCTCGGAGAACTCTAAAAAAGTTCATCTTTCAAGCTGAATTAGCCAGTCCATTCACACCTCCGAGAAGGGAGTCTGCTGCTGGGTCCCTGAGCGGGCAATAGCAAGGGCCCAGGCGGGCTGATCGGCCTAGCGCCTCCGGCAGGCCGGCGGGTAGGCCAGGCTGCCCAGTCTCCAGGCCTAGCGCACTCCCCTTCCCCAACAATAGCAGGTGTTTTCACCCCTTCACGCTACCTGGGACATGAGAATTACGTCTCGGAGACAGGAAATGCGGTAGGGACGACTGGGGACGTACAGTGAAGGGACCTAGGGCCAGCGACGGACAGCGGCCTAAAGGAAAAGTGGGGGAGTGGAGTGACGGGGGGCATTCGGAAGGAAAGGGCCTGACAGGATCAATGAGTGGGTAGGCTGCCGACTTAGGGGAAAACGAGGAAACAGGTTATGCCCCAAAAGGTGCGGCAAGACCAGCGCAGAGGGCCAAGGTCTCGAACGGGGGCCCTTGAGATGGGCTTAGAGACGGATTTCGGACTCACCTGAAGTCCTTGTCGCTGGATGTCATTTTCTCCAACAAATTGGAAATATGGTACGAGGCGCTCGCCATGTTGACGGCCTCGATCCCGCCCGCCGCCGCTGCTGCTGCTGCTGGGGCTCCTCCTTTCGCTCGCGGCGGTTCCCGCTCCCAGGGTCGCAGCGCGACGCCGACGCTGACTAGGGAGGCGCCTAGGCAGGCTACCCCCTCCCCGGCGAAGCGTGGGCCTGTCCCGAGGGAAGCAAAGGATACGGTGCCGACCTAACGACGGCGCTGCTCGCGGGAGGACGAGGCCATGAGAGGCGGGGAAATACAGCAAGGCCGCTCCAGAGATCCAGACACTTCCACTGAGGCCTGCCTGGCTCTCACTCTCTGCGAATTCGCTCCGAGGAGCAAGCGGCCAAAACCCGCCTCCTTTCCACCGGGGGCGGGAGTGACAGAAGCGGGACGCTACGGAAAGCCCGGGTCAAGGTTCACGTAGGCCCCTCCACGCACGCTTCAGAGACGCTAGTTAAAGGGCACTCCTGTTGGCTGATGTCTAAGTCAGTCTTCGCTTGAACGGCCTTTCTGGAGGCATGACTACGAGCAAACTGGGATGTTCTCGCGATATTTTAAAGCAACGGTTAAAGGACAGAGGCACTACTCTGAAAATAATTTGAAGACTGTGTATGGCATTAAGAAAATAAAGTTTACGATTTTTAAGGGTCATAAGATTTGAGATTAGTGCTAGTTAAGGTATTAGCCTCGAAAAGAACAAAAGAATTATTAGCGGGACCTCTCCTTTCGATTTGACGCGTGGCCTTACATCGTGGTGTAATAATGCCACGTGAAAACCACAAATCCCAGAATTCACTCGGGTAGCACTGGGTCAGAATGTCATTGGCTGCAAGAACTTGTAGCTTCCCCATTGGGTCCCGTGGGAGGAGTGGCTGCTGGGATTTGCAGTCTGGCAAGGCAGCAGTGCTAGATGGAATCTTTGGATCACCGCGCGCTGAGTTTTTGCGGCGAATTCGGGTTTCTCCTAACAGACTGTCTTGTTTAGGGATGTTTGCAGAATTGGCTGTAGCAGTTTGGGAAGGAGCATTACGGATTCATGAATCCTGGTATTCTTAGCAGAGGCCTGTAGCAACTAACAATATCCTCATCCTCAAAAGGCCACTGAGCCCGCCCGCTCGCCCTCCTTGCTTGCTGGACGCACTGACCTCTTGCGATCGTGGAGCACCTCCCTACAGCAAGCAGGACCGTGTTAAGACTAATGGGCCAACGACAGGTGATTGTATTCGAAGCCTACCCGTTTTTTTCAGAACAGTTAAAAGACTACCTTCTATAGTCAGCTGTTCTATAGTTGGTAATCCTGCAGCTGTGTATTTTATTGTTCCCCAAATATACACAAAAAGCCTTCGGAGATTAGATATTCAAATCATTTGTTTTATTATCCAAGTTTTTATCTACTTAATACTTTGGATTTTCAGATAAATTTTGTCACCAAGAGATAAACACCTAAAACTTTGTTATGGATTTGAGGTAGGTAGAATTGGAGCTAGCTGACATACTTTTCTAAAAGAAAAAGTAGAGAGGGCAGTGAAGGGAGAAGGAAAATTATATCTCGTTGTTACTCCTCTTGTTTAAAAAAAAAAAGCCTTTAAATAGCTCCCTACTTCGAAGTACGTCAAAATAAAATCTACCAGACGTTTCTTTATCTTTCTTTCAACTACATTCGTTAAATATTATTGTTTCTAAAAGCCAGGCACTGTTATAGGCAATGACAGTTAACACAACATATGAAATCTGATCTGGCCTCACATTATATACCTAAATTCCTCTCATTACTCTTTGTCTATCCCCATGTATGTTTTTACTTTAATACTATTTTCCTCCCCGGTGATACCATAGCTCTTTCCTCATTTTACTTAGGTCTACCATCATTAGGACTTCTTTAATGAAACATTTCCTGAGTGCTCCAGCCAAATTAATTCCCTTCTGCTCTGAACAGTCCTTAATAATATATTAAACAATATTTATATTAATAATTACAATATTAATAATATTGACAAATAATATTTAATAAGCTGCACATACACATCACACGCACAAACAGGCCATTTTTCTTGTGTGGACTCCAAGGCTTAAAATCTTAGGCATCTGGTGGTAACCCTTTTAACCTATATCCAATCAGACACAAGTCATCTTTTGTCCTTTTTCATGTGTAAATCCTTGCATTTATAAGTTTCCAACTGAAATATATTTGGAGTCAGAGAACTTAAATATAAATATTTGTTCCATATAGTTGCTATTTTAGGTAATTCACTTTAATCTCTCTGAGCCCTCAGTATCTTCAAGCTTAGGGAATGATCGTCTGGGCAATTAACCTTCAGGGCTGGGTTTTTTTTTTTTTTTTTTTTTGGCATACGAAGGCTCTGGAAATCCAACCGCGTCTCCATCATGACAGGCGGGAATTGTTCCTCTGAGCTCCCTTGCACCCCCACTTCAGAGCTATTTGAAGAGTTAAATAAGATATCCCATATAAGTCCTTAGCATTTGACCTGGAACACAATAATAATATTTATACCTAATATATCTTGCACACTTAGGTACAGAAAAACATCTAATAAAAGTTAGCTATCATTATTATATTCTTTCAGGCTTTTGTTCCTATTCCCAAACCATTCTACACAGCCAGTTTAGGGTTGTCCAAAACGTTTTTGTAGTGTTACCTATTTAACACATTATGTCTTTCTACTGCAGAATAAAGTCCATATGTTTTAGCAATCAGTGCCTCCATCTGACCCTAATCATTTATGTTTTACCCTTCTCCTGTTATTCTAATACAAGAATTGCCCCCACCAGCTTTTTATTTTTTATTTTATTTTGTTTTTGTTTTTGTTTGTTTTGAGTCCCTCTAAAGACCCAGCTACAAGTCTTTGGTACATAGTTATAATTAAAAAAAAAGTTATGGATCAGGTACTGTATTAATTTATTTAATCCTGAGAACAATTCTATGAAATTACATTTTAAGTATAAAGGCATGAGTATCAAGCATGAAGAGGTTAAGTAACTTACTAAAAGTCACCAACAAGGTTCAATTAGAATTCAAAACTAGGCAATGTTGCTTCATAGCTCAAACTTCAAACTGCTACTCTAGAATTCTTCTCCCAGCCTGGAAGGCCTTCCCTCTCCTCTATCCCTCTTTTTACGGTCTTGAACCAATCATAGTGTTTATAAGTTCACTACCACTAGAGCATAAGTTCTTTAAGAGTATGTACCATCTTTTCCCTTTGGGGAATGGTGAGAAAAGAGGGAAATATTCAACTTCCCTATTTGGAGAATTTCTGATATTCTCGCAAGCAGTGGGAACAACCAAATCAATAGGCGGAGCCCTGGTCCTTGTTGTTTGCCCCTATGAAACTTATCCCTGCAAAGGATAGGCTAAATCTACTTAAAATTAGGCCTAAGAGAGGATACATAGATAGTTTAGTAGTTAGAATGCCTGCCTTCCATGTGGGAGACTCGGGTTTGATTCCCAGACCATGCACCCCAGAAAAAAAAAAAAAAGTAAAAAGTAAAAAATTAGACCTAAGAGTCACTCTCAAAGAACCTCTTTTGCTACTCAGATGTGGCCTCTCTCTCTAAGCCCACACGGCAAGCGAACTCACTGTCTTCCCCCTCTATTGGGACATGACTCCCAGTGGTCAATCCTCCCAGATAACGTGGGACAGAAATCCTGGGATGAGCTGGGACTCAGCATCAAGGGATTGAGAAAACCTTCTCGACCAAAAAGAGGAAGAGAGAAATGAGACAAAATAAACTGTCAGTGGCTAAGAAATTTCAAGCAGAGTTGAGAGGTTATCCTGGAGGTTATCGTTATGCATTATATAGATATCCCTTTTTTAGTTCATCATGTATTAGAGAGGCTAGAGAGAAGTGCCTGAAAATGTAGAGCTGTGTTCCCGTAGCCATGTTTCTTGAAGATGATTGTATAATGATATAGCTTTTACAGTGTTACTGTGTAATTGTGAAAACCTTGTGTCTGAAGCTCCTTTTATTTACAGTATGGACAGATGAGTGAAAAATATGAATAAAAAATAAATAATAGAGGGAACAAAGGTTAAAATAAATTGAGTAGATTGAAATACTAGTGGTCAATGAAAGGAAGGGGTAAGGGGTATAGTATGTATGAGTTTTTTCTTTTTTCTTTTTTCTTTCTTTTGCCGGAGAGATGCAATGTTCAAAAAAATGATCATGGTGATGAATACACAACTATGTGATAATATTGATCATATACCATGTATAGAATGTTCTATGTTAAGAATATTTGTATGTTTGTTACTGTTTACAATTTTAAAAAAAAAAAGAGTATTTACCATCTTTAAACCCCTTCTGCTTCTTTCAGGTACTTAGTTATGGCAAGTTTGTAATGGGTGCTAATAGTATTTAATTTTTTGTATTCTTGACCACTTAGAGATTTAATTTTTATATCACTGAATATAGAATGTTATTAAACAGTGGAGTAGTGCTTTCACTTAAGGATCTGTTAATGCTAAATTAATTTTAGGTACAAAAGGAAATAAGTCTGAATAAGGCTAACCTCCAAGAGTTTTTTTTCCAGTCAGTGGTCATAAAAGAAAATTAAGATGAGAGAGCAAGAAAAATTGAATCCTTCAAGATGTCGTGAGTTTCTTTTAATATTAAACAGTAGTTTGGCTTAGTTACAAACGCTTACTGACTGCTGACACAATGCCAGGCACTGAATGTACAGTAGGGATGTAAAGGTGAATAAGACATATTCCTTAACCTTGAAGACCTTTCATGTTGATCAAATCTTAAATTTCATATTAAAAAATTACTGTATTTTAGGCAAAACTAAGAAAAATTCTCACCCTAAGTATATAATCAGAATAGTTTTCTATTTATGTTCTATATTGAAAATAAGGAATAGATGCTAAATAGATGCATTGTTTTTAAAATTTTAAATATGGTAGAATTGAGGTGAGATGAATATTAAGAAATACATATCCATAAAGAAAGGACAATGAAAATATTATATAATTGAGTCATTGAGTTATCTGAACTTGTTGGGTTACCAATTTGAAATGTTGTCTAATTGTTTTGTTTATTAGATACCCTGTGAAATATTTTCCATTGCCTTTAATGATATCTTAGACACCCTCACTTTCTAGACCCTTCAGTGTTAAAAGTCCAATCCAGTTTAGTCCAAAGGCCAGCCAAATATCCCCTTCTACTTCTAGATCCTCTAAGGTTGAGGAGAATGGCAAAGGAAAAGATAAGAGATGAGGCAAATTTTCTTTATTTAATTGGTATATTTACAGTTCTCTTTTGACTGTTTGCCTGACAGCTGAATGTGACTCTTTGGTAAGAGACAGCACTGTAAGTTATTTGAAGTATCTCACAGAGGCTTCACTATTGCACACTTCCCTGACATAACAGTTCTGAGTACCCTATAAGCCCTCCAGGTGGCAAACTCTAGAGGGCTCAAACCACCTTACTTTGCAGTTGTCCACTGACCTGGCAGCCATGCATCCTTGCCACTGCCACCTACATAGAGGGAATTTAGACTGTTGTTCTGCCGAGTCCCCTTTCTACCTGCCATTTCACTCCAGTTTTCTTCCACTGCTCAATTGGGCATAGATCAGCAAAAGGCCAACCAAGGAAAAAAATAATCTAAAGTTATTGGAGTCCCAACATGAACTGTTTATTTCTGTTTTGTTTTTTAATCTCGGCTTTCAAAGCACACTTTGTCAATTGTTTCCCACTCATCCTTAGTGACATCTTGGACAGACTCCAAAGCTCTCCAAAACCTTCCCTTCCTGCAGCGATTCTCATTTCCCTTAGGTGGTTTTCTTAGTGCCTTCCTCACTCAAGTGAATGGGAGGGAAAGACCCAGCACTCTCCCCAAACGATAATCATCAAATTTCTTTTATAATCTGCTCTACTAATTTATAGTCTGCTTATACAAACTGGTGAAGATTGATGGGATGATGGTAGCAAAATCAGTTCTAAAAATCTGGCCTGCCTTGCTGTGTGTCTAAAATGAGGAGGCTACTTTATGCCTAACATTTTCAACTTTGGGGCTTCTAAAATAATAAAAAATGTCTCATCTTTTACATGTGTGGAGGCAAAAGATCTCCAAGAATGTAGATGGACAGGAAAGAGGGACAGGTTTAGAGTGATGATAGCTTTTCTATTTGAAAATGAAAGGTCTAAAGTTATGTGAAAAAGAATGGAGTTTTCCTTGTCTTTTTTATGACTATTGCAGCCTAGGTAGATAACACAGCATTGCCCAGAGAGAGATCTGAGGGGAATTTTACTGAGCTGGGGTTCTTTTCCCAAACTGGGTTTCTTCCATTTCCATTCTTCTTGGTCTCCATAATTAAACCCCAAATGATGCACCTTCTGCATACCTGTCTTTTTGTTATGCTGAGTATAATCTTATTAGGATCCTTGAATATGCATATTTGGCACCCACAATTATCTTGAGCAAATAATAAACTTTATTATTATTTATTTAGGCTATAGACTTTATTGATTTTAGGTTATTTAGACTTTATTTAGATTATACATTATTCAACTACTTAATAACCTCGTCTGTTGTCTGTTCTTTAGGCATTTGATAGTTCAGTAGCACCCCTACTAGAGACTAGGAATGTAAATGAAAAGAAATTGATTTAAAGCTTTCTGTTTTCGCTAAAGCAGTTCTGAAGATGAAGCAAAAAGTCAAAGCTCTTAGGGAAAAGAAGACCCTTGAGGATTTTGTATGGGTTTCCATCCTTCTTGACTTTGATACAAAGAGGCTGTACCGCAGCGCTTCCCAATCTGTGCTATATGACAATAGTTCCATAAGATGTAAATTGAAGCAGGTACTCTTGGGGGTGGGAAAAAGGAGGTTTTGTGATTAAAAAAAAAATGTAGAGACCATATTTTTAACTGCAGAATGTCTCACAACATTTAATATGCTAATATTTATCCTGAACTCCCCCCAAGAGGAATATATAGTACACAGCTGCTCCACACATTTGAGCA
The DNA here is from genome assembly GCA_004026745.1 of Myrmecophaga tridactyla. Lineage (NCBI taxonomy): Eukaryota > Metazoa > Chordata > Mammalia > Pilosa > Myrmecophagidae > Myrmecophaga > Myrmecophaga tridactyla. The sequence goes on along the minus strand of PVIY010014068.1, from coordinate 36,426 downwards.
TAGAACTTTCTAGGGCCTACCTTCTACCTCCTCAAGGAATTAGAGAACTGTGGAACATAATTTAAAAATCAGTGTTCTGTTCCTATTTTTTTTCTGAATTGAATGCTGTATGGGTGATGAGGGGAGGGTAGGTAGGTAGTGGTGGTTTATCTGGCATTCATTTAAAATAGCCTTCTGCCAAGTAAATGTGAACAGTGGTCAATTCATACATTTGCTGTAAATTGAATCAAAGGAAATGAACATGGAGTTCTATTTATTCAACCAGTTAATTTCTGAAATGTAATTAAGTCTGTGGAATGTCAAAGTCAATATGTTAAAAGGCAAAAGAAAAGGGCAGTTCTGATTTGTGTGTCAGTTTAGATAGGGTTACACTCAAAGTAAACAGATGTAAAATATTTCCTGTTATGGATCATTTATCAATACTGAATTCAACTTAGATGCATAAAGGAAGTAGATGCTATATGAGACTAATTTCAAGGAGATTTATTTCCAATTGATGAAAAAACGACCCAACAGCTAGAGTTTTTTCTATCATCTGCTCTTCTAAACAATTGCTGGAAGTTCTTGGTTAATTTTTAGTATCACTCTAAATCAAACATAATTGTTTTTTTCTGAAGGAATTATTCTTTTACTGTTAGAAGTACATTTACAGCATATTACAGAAAATTACAAAGATCATTTATGTCACAGAGGTACTTCCTTTGGAGCATCTATGATTTTATTGATTTTTACAGTAGTATTAGCCATCATATGGCATCTAAAAACTATACATTTTCTAATAGAAATTTGTAAGAGGACTGTGCAGGATTTTTGAAAAACTAAAAATGTAAGTTCACAAATGAAAATCTGCTTATTAGTTTCAGCCGAAGAATGCAAAGAAAAAGTTCTAGAATTCAGCAAATTTTGCAGTTTGCTTTAAAAAGAGATGGAGTACTGATGATGTTTTGTCCTTTTGCTTACTTGACAGGTGCAAGTTCTGATTTTTGATAAAAGATTTCAAAGACTAATTTAAGAGAAATCATAAGACAACAGATTAGAAATTTTAAAAATATTACGTTAAAATAAGGGTATAAAAATAGTAATTTTAATTAAAACGAATTTAATTGTTACTGAAATTTTTTGGCAATGCGTGTTTTGTGCAATGATTTCAGTCAGTCATTACAACTTAAACAAATAGATTAAGTGATAAACATACTAGATTTGAGAAAAAAATTTGCTGATTTAAAAAATATGTATTGCAGTATTTATGTATTTTGGAATAAAAAACAAATGCTTCCATAGTATCTAAGGAAAAAAACTGAAATAACTGTATTTCATGGAGAATGCAATAATAATTTTGTATCCATTCCCAACAAGCCTCAGGACATTGTTATCATGGATGTGGTTATTAATATTTAAAATATGTCACAATCTAGAAGAAAATGTTTATTGAATGAAACAAGCTATTACTTTTAATAGTAGTTCAACTGAGGCTCAAAATGGGAGAAATTATTTGCAAACAATATAATTGATAGAGTATTATATTTAGAATATTTAATCAATACAACTCAATAAGAAGAAAAAAATCCCAATTAGTAATAAGTTTACCTGAGGATATAAAGGAGTTATATATGGAAAAGTGAAAAACATTGCTAAAAGAAATTGAAGACTAAATAAATGAAAGGACATTCTATGCTCATGGATTGGAAGACTATTTATTGTCAAGATATCAATTCTGCCCAAAGTGATTTACAGACTCATTGCAATCCCAGTCAAAATTCCAACAGCCTTCTTTGCAGAAATGGAAAAATTAATCACCAAATTTATTTGGAAAAGTAAAGGGCTCCAAATAGCCAATACCATTTGTATTAGCTAGGGTTCTCTAGAGAAACAGAATCAGCAGGCGATATTTGTAAATATAAAATTTATAAAATATAAATATATAATATACAAATATATAAAATATAAAGATTTATAAAAGTGTTTCAGATAACCATAGGGATGTAGAATCCAAGGTCTACAGTAGGCTGCAAGCTGGCAGCTCCAATGAAGATCAATGAACTCTCAGAAGAGGCTGGCTGGGCAACCGTGGGGATGTGAGAGTCTAAGATCTGTAGGGCAGGTGACAAGCTGGCAGCTCCTATGAAGCTCCTCAATGAACTCTCTGGAGAGGCTGGCTGACTGATAGGCAACTCAGGTCTCATGGTAACTTGGTAGCCCATGGTTAAGCGTTCAGTGTCTACTAAGGCCCAGTAGCAGGCCAAAAGCTGTTTCTCAAAAGGAGAGTAGTTATCTGCAGCAGATGGTATGGCTTTGCTCCAAAATCCTAAGAGGCTGCATTGTGATTCTCCTATAGGGGCCTGCCCAGGGCTCCAGAGAGCATGTCTATTTGTCACTGACACTTCCAGCACCATTGGATCTGCTGTATCATATGGTCCAAGTGGCAGAACAGTTTGTACAGCAGCCTGGACCTGTTGCAGGGCTGCCTGTTGTTCAGGTCCCCACTTAAAAGTCGTTGCTTTCCTGGTCACTCAATAAATAGGCCAGTGTAGCACACTCAAATGAGGAATATGTTGTGGCCAAAATCCAAAGAGACCAACTAGGCATTGTGCCCCTCTTTTGGACATAGGAGGAGCCAGATTCAGCAACTCATCCTTCACCTTAGAAGGGATATCTTGACATGACCCACACCACTGGACACCTGAAAATTTCACTAAGGTGGAAGGCCCTTGCATTTTTGTTGGATTTATCTCCCATTCTCTGACATGCAAAAGCCTTACCAATAAGTCTAGGGTAATTGCTACTTCTTGATCATTAGATCCAATCAACATGATAACATCAATATAATGGACCAGTGATGTCTTGTGGAAGGGAGAAATGATCAAGGTCCCTGCAGGGTTAGGGTTAGGGTTAGGGTTCCTGTGGACAAGATTATGGCTTTGTACTGGAGAGTTGGGGTATCCCTGAGATAAGACAGTGCAAGTATATTGCTGACCTTGCCAGCTGAAAGCAAAGTGGCTTTGGTTGTCATTACTAACAGCTATTGAGAAAAATATGCTTGCCAGATCAATAGCTGTATACCAGGTACCAGGGGATATATTGATTTGCTCAAACAATGATACCACATCTGAAACAGCTGCTGCCATTAGAGTCACCACCTGGTTAAGTTTATGATAATCCACTGTCATCCTCCAAGACACGTCTGTTTTCTGCACAGGTCAAATAGGAGAATTGAATGGGGACGTAGTGAGAATCACCACCCCTGCATACTTCAAATTTTTAGAGAGGCAGTAATCTCTGCAATCCCTCCAGGAATCTGGTATTGCCTCTGACTTAATATTTTGCTAGGTAGGGGCAGTTCTAGTGGCTTCCACTTAGCCTTTCCTACCATAATAGCCCTCACTCTACAAGTCAGAGAGCCAATGTGGGGATTCTGCTAGTTGCTCAGTATATCTATTCCAATCTGGATCTAGGGAAATAATTAAAATGGGTTATTAAATTAAAATAATTTAAAAATTAAAAATAATTAAAATAGGGACCCTCTTGATCCACTATGTGACTGACCTGAGCTAAAACTCCATCGATCACCTGACCTCCTTAACCCCCCACTCTGACTGCTGGACCAGAGTGACATTCTGGGTCCCCTGGAAGTAATGCCACTGCTGAGCCAGTGTCTAATAATTCCTGAAATATCTAATCATTTCCTTTTCCCCAATGAACAATTACCCATAAAAAGCCATAGGTTCCCTTGGGAAAGGCTTGGGAGAAGATTACCAGTATAAATTCTGGCAGTGTAACAGGATCCTCCCCCAAAGGGACTGTGGAGGGCCAGGAGCAATAAATCAGGCCCAAGTAGGGAAAGTCCCCAAAGATCTGGGGCGAAAAGTCCCCAAGAGTTAAACAATGACCATTGTCAGGAAACTGAGGGAACGGGATGTGTTTTGGCAACAGCTAACGTCATTTTTCTGCTTCTGTGATTAAGCTTGCTTGCTTGCTTGCAACTGCAAACCAGGGTGTGGTTTTAGCCTTTATAAGATCACCTTGAAAACCTCTGGGGGCTGCTCTCTGAATCTTCCTTCTTGGAGGTTTCTGAGTCAGTTGCCAGCCGGCTAATGAAGATTCCAAATTGGCTTGCAGTTTTGAATTGTGTGGTCTCTCTCTCAGTGTGCCCCACAACAGCACCTGGCCTCCCCCTCATTCAAGGGGCTTTGGGTCTGTAAACCGTCTCAAGTCTGGAAATTGATTAAGGGGCCATGACTCTCTGTTTTTGTAATTCAAGTTAGACTTCTGTTCACTTGACCCAGAACTCTTTTGCCTATACAGCTCAAACAAGAATTTAGTAGACTGCCCATCTATTATACTGCTAAGTAACCCATGATCTACTACCCAATGCCTCAAGCCTCTGTGAGTCAAATTATTTTGATTCCTGCTTTGAGTCTGCTGTCCATTATAATCACATCTACCTCATATTTGGCAATTAAGTGCTGCCACCTGGCTTCTGCCAACTCAGGATCCTATCATCCCCATTGTGTTTAAGGATTTCAGCTCAGTGACAGCAGTTTCCACAGTAATATCTGACCTACAGAGAAGGGTGCTTACAGAGCTCTTCAGGGATGATGGAACTAGTCTCACAAATTTAGTTCTCATAGTTCTGGTTAAAGGTGCATCCTCCGGACATTCCTGGGGTGTATGAATAGGCTTTCCATGATAAATCCACTCCAACATTCTAATCTCTCTTAAGCCATTGGATCCTCTCATCTACATTATACAAGGGAAGTTCTGGCATTTCATCCTCTGGTAATGTCAGCCAACTTTTGATCCATGTTTCAGCCAACCATACAAACAAACTGTTAATGACTTTTATAGCCCCTTAAGCTACAACATTGAATGCAGAATCTCTGCTTTGTGGGCCCATATCAATAAATTCAGCCTGATCTAGCTTTATATTCCTCCCACCATTATTCCACACCCTTGAAATCCATTGCCACACATATTCCCAATTTCTGTGTATATAAGTTGGAAAATTCACACAATTCTTTTGGAGTATAATGTACATCCTCATGGGTGATACTTTGTACCTCACCTTTTGTGGCTTGTGGGGACTTTAATCTAGTTATAGGTCTTGAAGAAATGAGGGATGGTGGGGGTGGGTCATGAAAGGAATTAGAAGTATCTTCCAAGCCATTTGCTTCAGGGCATTCATTTGCAGTTTCATCTGGTGAAACAGGATTAATCACTCTAGGGTTAATTCCTTCAGGTGGAGGTTGGGTGGCCAACTCCTCAGGGCAGGCTGGAGGTGGGGCAGCTATGTCCTCAGGGCAGACTATAATGGGGTTCTGCAGTAAAGACTCAACATGATCTAGGATTTCAACCTCTTCACAGCCATCATTATCAATCCATATGTCACCATCTCATTTTTCAGGGTCCCATTCCATTCCGATCAATGCCCTCAATTTAATGGCAGTCACCATGCAAGGTTGAGATTTCAATCTATGTTTTAAAGTTCCTACCTTAGCAATGAGACTCTGAGTCTGATTTTCAGAGATCTCAAGTCTGCAGCTACAGGAAATAGACATTCCTTCGTAGAAACTTTTACATCTGTCATACGGTGCATAAGTTTCTCATTTAAAGCCTTCAGCTCATCCCTCTTCCTCATCAATGTATACAGCACATCTAACAACAACAGGCCAACATCTCTATACCTGCTAATTCCACAAAACTCCATAAAAGTGTCAAAAACATTATCACCTAAAACCTGGCTTCGTATAAGTGAATAATTAGCAGAATCCAATGGTGATATTTTGACTATTTCTTTTGCCAGCTCATCCCATGGATTGACAGTGTCATTCTCATTATGGGAAATAAAGTCATTACTTACTGCCTTTGACTTCAGTCAGAGTAGAAAACCAATTGTGAAAAACATTTTTTAAATTATTTTTTTGCATGGGCAGGTACTGGGAATAAAACCCATTTTTAAGATTCTGTTTCTTAAGAGCCACTCCACTCCTGGTACCAAGCTGTATTAGCTAGGGTTCTCTAGCGAGACAGAATCAGCAGGAGATATTTGTAAATGTAAAATTCATAAAACTGTCTCACATAACTGTGGGGATGTAGAGTCCAACATCTACAGCAGGCTATGAGCTGGCAGCTCCAATGCATGTCCTCAACAAACTCAGGAGAGGCTGTCTGGGCAACTTCGGAGATGTAAGAGTCCAAGATCTGTAGGGCAGGCTTCAAGCTGACAGCTCCTATGAAGGTCCTCAATGAACTCTCAGGAGAGGCTGGCTGGCTGAAGCAGGAAAAGTGATTGTCTCTTAGGAATCCTCCTTAAAAGCTTTCCAGTGATTAACTCAACTTCATTCATTGCAGAAGACACTCCCCTTAGCTGATTGCAAATGCAATCAGCTGTGGATGCAGCCAACATGATCATGATTTAAGTCCATGAAATGTCCTCACAGCATCAGATAGGCCAGCACTTGCCTGACCAGACAACCAGGCACCAACATCTGGTCAAATTGACACATGAAACTGACACCATCATAAAATGAAAGAACAAAGGTGGAGGACTTACATGTCCCAATTTTAAAACATCCTATGAACTACAGTGGTCAAAACAACATGGTACTGGCACAAGATCAGACATATACAAATGAAATTGAGTTGAGAGTTCAGAAATAGACCCTCATATCTATGGTCAATTGATTTTTTTTTCTGGCATGGCCAGGAATCAAACCCAGGTCTCTGGCATGGCATGTGAGAATTCTGCCACTGAGGCACTGTTGTCTGCCTATGGCCAATTGATTGTTGAAAAGAATGTCAAGTCCATTCAATTGGGAAATAATAGTCCCTTCAATTAAATGATGCTGGGAAAATTGGATATCCAGATGCAATTTTCAGAATGGATCAAAAACCTAAATTTAAGAATCAGAACTATAAATCTAGAAGAAAACATAGAGAAGCATCTTCATGACCTTGTATTAGGCAATGGTTTCTTATAATTTACACCCAAAGCACAAGCAACAAAAGAAAAAATAGATAAATGGAATTTCATCAAAATTAAAAATTTTGTGCATCATATAACTTTATAAAAGTAAAACAACAAGCCACACAATGGCAGAAAATATTTTGAAACTATTTATCTGATAAGGGTTTAATTTTCAAAATTTGTAAAGAAATCCTGCAATTCAACAACAAAAAGAAAAACAACCCAATTTAAATATGGGAAAAAAACTTAAATGGATCTTTCTCCAAAGAAGACATATAAATGGCCCATGAAAAGTTGCCCAACATCATTAGCAATCAGGGAAATGCAAATCAGAACCACAATAAGATATCATTTAAAACCCACTAGAATGGCTTCTATTAAAAACCACAAAACAACAAACCAGAAAGTGAGTGTTGGAGATGATGTGGAGAAATAGAATCACTCTTGCATTGTTGAAGAGAATGTAAAATGGTGCAGCCAGTATAGAAAACAGTTTGTTGGTTGTTCAGAAACTTATGTACAGAATTACCTTATAACTGGCACTCCCACTTCTAAGTATATACTGAAAAAAATTGAAAGCAGGGATTCAAACAGTATTTGCCTATCAATGTTCATAGAGATATTATGAACATAGAACATAGAGTTGCCAAAAATGGATGAATAGGTAAACAAAATGTGGTATATTCATAAAATGAAATATTATTCAGTCCTGAAAAAGAACAAAGTTCTGATACATTCAACAGTATGGATGAACCTTGAAGACATCATATTGAGTGACATAAGCCAGGCACAGAAGCATGGATATTGTATGATCTGTCTGATATTAATTATTTATAGTAAGCAAATTTATAGAGTCAGAAACTAGAATACAGGGTTCAAGTAGCTAGGGTGAGGGCTAGGAAGGGAGAGTTAATTCTGAATTGGTGTGGAGTTTCTGTTTAGGGTGATGGAAAAGGTTTGTAATATATAGTGGTGATGGGAAAAAAACATTGTGAATGTAGTATTATACATCTGAATGTGGTTAAAATGAGACATTCTAGGTGGTATATATGTTGCTAGAACAAAATTTAAAAAAAAAAGATAACCATAGGACTGTACAACACAAACAGTGTACCCTAATGCAAATTATGGAATGTAGTTAATAGTACAGTGATAATGATATCATCTCATCAACTGTAACAAAGGTGCCACACAAATATAGAATGCTAAAAATGGGGTCAGGTATATAGGAACTTTTTACTGCATGATCTTTCTGTAAACTTACAACTTCTCTAATAATAATAATAATAAAAATACTTGAAAACACTGGTCTGGAGTGAAATATCAGTAATATATCTCTGAAGAAGAAAGAACACTTCTTGACATATCCCATTGTGCCAGTATGAGTTCCAAGAGCACCTGGTTTTCCTCATTCTGTAGACTGTGGGCCCCACCTCTTATGCAACCCTGCAACACTGCACAAAAAGAATCAGTACCCTTTCGGTCTTGTGCTCTGGGGATTCTTCCAGGATCTGTTAGAAGGCAGGGATAACTCAAACTCACAGTCTTATTTAGTAAATCTTTTGGAAGAGAATAGATGAATTTATGAGGCACCTTTGTACTTTCATACTTGCTTCACACTTGTAGATACATGTGTGTGTTTGTGTGTATGTGTGTGTGTATAGTTCCCCTAGTTACAGTAGGCAAATTTGTACTATTTTGATTTATCAATTTGAGATTAATAATATTCAGTAGTTAATAGTAATTTCATAATGAAGCTAAATGTACCAGTCATTTATCGAATAATTTTGGATCTCACAGAAAACATAATGGATACTGGTGATGAGGCTTATTTTGCTGGCCATGGCCCCAGAGGAGCAGCATTCTAGTCACAAATGTAGAAACTATTTGTTAGCTTTTCTTATATGAAGTCCAGGCCTCTCCCATCCCATCCTCCAAATCCACTATCTCCCCCAAAAGTTTCTTTACTGAAAGAGCCTCTCAATTAGGGGATGAAAGGTACTCTGTTTCTGAGTAAATTCTGGTTAATCTAAATATATATCCTTTTTTTTAACAAATTCATATTAAAAATGACTTCAGGATACTGTAATGTACTTCATTACAGTAAAGGTGGTTACATCTCATTTATTTTTTCTGATGACGGATTTTGTGTGGACCCAGGATTACCATTCTTAACACCAATTTTCAGTCTTTGGAAGTATAGCAGTACAAGATTAAATAGTGTCTGCTGATCTCAAGGAAACACCAGACATTTATGGTTTTTTTAATAAAATAATTATGTTGACATCTTATTCTTGTCATCTGCCCCATTCTCTGAAAACAGGGAACTGTCAGACCATTTCAGTTAAATTAGGACTTTGGTCAATGGGGATGGGGGGGTCTATTAATCCTGGTTTAACTCTAAACAATCCTTACAGTGATTAAAAAAAAATCTCAGGAGAATGAATCATTTTGCCTAATGGAATATTTCATATCTCTCTAGTCCTCTTTTCTGACTTTTCCTATGAAAATTTAGCAGTGCAGACTCTGAGAATATTTACTATATTCTTTTCACCAGAAAAGGGTAAGAATTCTCTAATATAAGAAATAAAGAAAGTTTCTATAGCTTCAAGGGTTTGGAAACCCTAGGTGAAGAGGAAAACTAATTTTCTTCTTAGTTTCTGATTTCTGCAAACACATGCTGTCGTTTGCTTTGCATAATGAGCCCACTGCTTGTGTACACATAATCTCAAAGATGAAAGGGCTTAGCATCCACACTGTAAGAAATAAGACACAACATACGTGTTTATATTGAGCTTTCAGTGATGGTGAGCCATGACACCTGACTCCAGTCTTTTCAGAAGGAAGCATTTGTACTTTAAAAGGTAAACTGTAAGGATGTAATTTCAGTATCAGACTGTTCGAGAGTTGGCTGACACTAGACTTTCTTAAAATTATTTCTTAAAGAGTAAGCCAAACCTCAGCCTGAACAGATCACTTAATGGTATTTTTTCCCCAAGAATGGGAACTAGCATGACAAATTGTTAGAATATAAGATGCTTAGTAAAGATTTTGAGTACTAATATAAAACATTGCATGTATTTTTTGTGGTTTATAAATAATAGTTATGCACATAAGATGACCTTCCAACAAATGCACAATTATATATGAGCATTTTATGATTTTTAGACATAAATATCACCTTAAATTTTTTTTTAAATATCACCTTAACTTTTAATTAACTACTTGAAGATTTTTGCTAGAACAAAAAAACTTGTAAATTGTCAAACCCCAATGCCTGACAGCATTAAAACTTTGGAGTTGGATAGCTATGCATGAATTAGAAAACTGGCTCCAGAACTTAACTAGCCTCATTTTATAGAAGGATAAAAACCTCTAGTTTGTAGTTTTGTTGTAAAGACAAAAGGGAAATATGTATGCACAAGACTTCACCGAGCATCTCACATATTGGTTCAAGCCATTCTCAAAAGTTAAAATGTTTTATAAACATCATTTCCACAGAACCTTCAGAAGAAAGGAAATCATGCTGATCAAGTGTAATTGATTATGTTAGAATCAGATGCAAAATTCAGGTTTTTTTACTGCTCTTTAATCTATCACTGCCTCCTTTATTTCCATCCATTGCTTCCAATGCAATCCAACCAGGCCATTACTTGCTCTCGCATGACTCATAATGAAACTGGAAAGTTATCTAGTCTGTTTATGCTTACAAGCAAAATGTCTTTATTCATGTCTATCCTTATCAAATAATTTCACAAATCTTTCATAACATACTCCTATGCCTTTTTAAAATTTTTTGTTGTATAATATAACATATATACAAAGCAAAGAAAGAAAAAAGCGATCGTTTTCAAAGCACTCTTCAACAAGTAGTTGAATCCAGAGTTCGTCATAGGTTACCATACCATCCTCTCAGATTTTTCCTTCTAACTTCTCCAGAATATAGGCAGCTAGAAGACATAAATATTTTTTATCATCACAATCAAGTTTTTTTCTTTCTGTGAAAAGTGACATGTAACCAAAAAGCAATAAATTTCAAAGCATAGCACAACAATTAGTTGTAGAACAGATTTCAGAGTTCGGAATGGGTTACAATTACACAATTTTCAGTTTTTCTTCTAGCTGTTCTAAGATACTGGAGACCAAAGGAAATATCATGCAGGCAAGTACATGAAACTGTTAATGATTCAGCAATTATATTCATTTGTTAAACCCTACCTTCTCTGTATAACTCCACCATCACCTTTGATTTTTCCATCCCACTCTTTAGGGGTATTCAGGTTATGGCATTTCTAGCTTTTTCATGTTGGAAGGGGTTGTCAATAATATGGGTAGGGAGATGGAACTAGCTGATGTTCTGGAGAGGCTCGGCCCTCTAGGTTTCAGGACTTATCTGGTCCAGGGAACCATCTGGAGGTTGTAGGTTTCTGGAAAGTTTCCCTAGTACATGGAAACTTAGTAGAATCTTATATTTTGCTCTAGGTATTCTTTAGGATTGGCTGGAATGGTGTGGTTGGGGTTTGGTAAGTTATGATAGGTAGTGTCATGGTCAGGTTCATGTGTCAACTTGGCCAAGTGGTGGTACCTGCTTGTCTGGTTGGGCAAGTGCTGGCCTGTCTGTTGCAATGAGGACATTTCATAGAATTAAATCATGATCATGTCGGCTGCATCCGCAGCTGATTCCATTTGCAGTCAGCCAAAGGGAGTGTCTTCTGCAATAAGTGATGCTTAATCTAATCACTGGAAGCCTTTTAAGGAGGATTCAGAACAGACAGGCTCTCTTCCTGATTCAGCCGGTGAGCCTCTCCTGTGGAGTTCATCCATACCCTCCATCGAAATCATCAGCTTCACAGCCTGCCCTGAGGATTTTGGACTCTGTGTTCCCATGGTTACGTGAGACACTTTTATAAATGTTATATTTGCAAGTGTTTACTGTTGATTCTGTTTCTCTAGAGAACCCTAACTAATACAGGTAGCAATATCTAACTGAAGCTTGCATAAAAGTGAACACCAGAGTAGCCTCTTAATTCTTTTTGAACTCTCTCAGCCACTGATACTTTATTAGTTATATTTCTTTTCCCCCTTTTGGTCAGGATGGAATTGTTGATCCCACAGTGCCAGAGCCAGACTCATCGCCAGGAGTCATCTCCCACACCACCAGGGAGACTTTCACCCCCAGATGTGTGCCCCACATAGAGGGGAGGGCAACGATTTCATTTACAGAGTTGAGTGCAGAGAGAGTGAGGCCACACATCTGAGCAACAAAAGAGGTCCTCCAGAAGTAACACTTAGGCATACCTACATAAATGTCACAAGAGTAAGCCTCAAGATCAAGGGCTTGGCCTATTGATTTGGACAGAGCATTCCCTGATGGTAAAGTTTAATAGTTCCATATTTTTCCTCTCTTATGCTTTTTTTAAAAAAATTTTTTATTGAGGCATTTTCACACCCCTACAGTCCATAAATGCTATAAAATTAGTGGCTCACAATAACATCAAATAGTTGCATATTCATCACCATGATCATTTTTAGAATATTTGCATCACTCCAGAAAAATAAATAAAAAGAAAAAAAAATTCATATATCCCATAGCCCTTACCTCTTCCTCTCATGGACCACTAATATTTCAATTAACCCATTTTTTTTACACTTTATCCCCCTCTACTATTCATTTATTTTTATCCATTTTTTTACTCATCTGTCCATACCCTGGATAAAAGGAATATCAGACAAAAGTTTTTCAAAATCACATGGTCACATTGTAAAAGCTATATTGTTATACAGTCATATTCAAGAATCAAGGCTACTGGAACACAGATCAACAGTTTCATGTACTTGCCTCCAGCCACTCCAGTACACCATAAACTAAAAAACGATATCTATATAATGCATAAGAATAACCTCTAGGATAACCTCTCAACTCTGAAATCTCTTAGCCACTGAAACTTTATTTTGTCTTGTTTCTCTCTTCCCCCTTTTGGCAATCCCTTGACGCTTGGTCCTGGCTCATCCTGGGACTTCTGTCCCACGTTGCCAAGGAGATATTTACTTCATATCCCACATAGGGGAAGGGAGGACAGCTAATTCACCTGCTGAGTTGGCCTAGAGAGAGTGGCTCCATCTGTGTAACAATAGAGGTTCTCCAAGGGTGACTCTTAGGCACAATTTTAAGTAGGCTTAACCTATCCTCTGCAGGAATAAGTTTCATAGGGGCGAACTGCAAGATTGAGAGCTCAGCCTATTGATTTCATTGTCTGTACTACTTGTGAGAATATCAAGTATTCTTCAAATGGGGAAATTGAATATTTCCTCCTTTCTCCACAAGGGGATTTTGCAAATACTTCTTTATTCATTGCCCAAATTATTCTGGGATATATCAGGGCATCATACTAACCTGAACAAACCAAGATCTCACGCCCTATTCAAGATTCCATGTACTTATGGTATTCAACTAAACTGACCATACAAAGTAAATTAGGTAATTCATTACCCAAAATATAAACTTTGCATCAAATAAGCATCTCCCCTTTTGGTCTCACACAGAAGTTGAAGTTCTAAAATGTGCACAATATAAACTTTTACCCTGTATTCTGATCTATCCCAGTCCTGTCCAGATCAGCTTCATTCATATCTATATTCAAAGTCTGATCTTTTTTCAACTTTTTAAACAGTTCCTGTAGGGGTACTGCTGACTTTCATAGTTTCAGGGCTCAAACTCTGAGTCTCAGGTGTCCCCTAAATACCCAAAGTTTGGGGAAAAACCAGATTATATACAAAGATGCTCAGCATCTCAGAATTTAGAAATAATAGCTACAACTTCTGAATACTTGTGGCTTCTGTAAGAGTTAACAATCTAGGATCCTTTACAATGGGCCCCAACCTGTTAATCCATGCTCTTGATTTCAGTTCACCGAGTTTTGATATTATACTTAGTCTATATGAGTAAGGCATGATAAAATTTGTCTTTTTGTTTCTGACATTACATTCAACATACAGTCCTTAAGGTTCATTCACCTAGTTGCATGCCAACCAACTTCATTCCTTCTTGTGGCTGCTCAGTAGTCCATTGTATGTACACACCACAGTCCCCTCTCCTATTCCTCAGTAGTTGTACACTTAGGCCACCTCCATCTATTGTGAATCAAGAACACTGCCATAAACACCGTGTGCAAATGTCCATTTGTGTCCCTACACTCCATTCCTCCAACATATACTGAGCAATGGGGTTACAGGATCATATGGCAACCCCACCCTTAGCTTCCTTTGGAACCACACACTGCCCTCCGAAAGGTTGCACATCTCAGTTTCCCTACCAACAGTGAATAGATACATCTTTGCATTTTTTCTAGCACTTTTTTCTCTCTGTTCATTTTTAAATAGTTTTTTTCACACATTGTGCAATCCAACCTAAGTAAATAGACATGTCTTGGCCACTATGATCTGTGTGAATACATTTCCTTTTCTTCCACTAATAATCCATACCCCTCCCCCAGGCCCCCAGCTTATTCACATTTAGTGTTGGCATAATGCCTTTGTTACTTTCAGTGGAAGCATATTACAATGTTACTGTTTACTATAGACATGAAAGGTTGCATTGATTGTACCATTTCCCATTTACCATCCATTTTTAACACTGTTGCAATGTTGACATTCATTTGTTCTTCATGCAAAAATGTTTTTTTATTTGTACACTTAATCACCATCATTGACCATTCTAGGTATTCCTAAGTTATACCATTTCAGTCTTTATCCCCTATCTTTCCTCCTGATTTCATATATGCTCCCGGCCATTTTCACTCAATCATACTCACATTCAGCTTCATTCAGTGTATTTATATTATTCTGCTACAATTAGATAGTATTGTGCTATCCATTTCTGAATTTCCACAATCAGTCCTGTGGCACAATCTGTATTCCTTCAGGACCAATGCCCAATTTCTACCTAATTTCTATCTCTTGATAACCTGCGTTCTTAACTTCAGTTCTCAAAGTTTACTCATTAATGTTAGTTCATATTAGTCAGACTATACAGTATTTGTCCTTTTGTTTCTGATAATTTTACTCAGCAAAATGTGCTCAAGATTCATTCATGTTGTTACATGCTTCATGACTTTATTTTGTCTTACAGCTGCATAATATTCCATCATACATATATACTCCAGCTTATTTAGCCACTTGACTGTTTATGGACAGTTGGGCTCTTTCCATCTCTTGGCAATCATAAAGAAATACTGCTATAAACATTGGTGTGCAAATATCCATTTGTGTCCTTGTCTTTGGTTCCTCTGAATATATAACTAGTAATGGGATTGCTGGATCAAATGCAATTCTATACTTACTTCCTTAGGAACTACCAAACTGCCTTCCAGAGCACTATTGGTTGAACCATTTTACATTCCCAGCAGCAGTGGATGAGTGCCTCTCTCTCCACATCCTCTCTAGCATATGTCATTTTCTTTCATTTTATTATTATTGTTTTTTGAATACTGGCTATTCCAGTGGATGTCAGATGATATCTCATTGTGGTCGTGATTTGCATTTCCCTAGTAGCCAGTGAAGTTGAGCATCTTTTCATGTGCCTTCTAGCCATTTGCATTTCCTCTTCTGAGAAATATCTGTTCATCTTTTGCCCATCTTTGAATTGGGCTGTTTGTCTTTATTGTGGATGAGCTGAAGAATCTCTTTATATATTCTGGATACTAAACCCTTATCTAATATATGGTTTCCAAACATTGACTCCCATTGTGTAGGCTGCCTTTTTACTTTCCTAACAAATTCTTTGATACACAAAAGTATTTAATATTGAGGAGATCCCATATATCTATTTCTTTTTTCAATGCTTGTTCCTTGGGTGTAGGGTCCAGGAAACTGCCTCCTATTACAATGTTTATAAGATTTTTCCCTACAGTTTCCTCTAAAAAAATTTATGGTCATAGCTCTAATGTCTAGGTTTTTGATCCATTTTGAGTTAATTTTTAAAAATTATATGTGTGAAATATGATCTTCTTTCATTCTTTCGCATATAGCTATCCAGCTCTCCAGTACCATTTACTGAAGAAGCAGCTCTGTCCCAGGTTTGTTGGCTTGATTGCCTTATCAAAGATCAGTTGTCCATACATGAACAGGTCTATTTCTGAACAGTCAATTAGATTCCATTGGTCAGTATATCTATCTTTATGTCAGTACCATGCTGTTTTGACCACTGTAGCTTCGAGATGAGATTTAAACCAGGTACTGTGAGCCCTCCTACTTCATTTTTCTTTCTCTAGATATTTTTAGCTATTCAGGGCACCCTGCCTTTCCAAATAATTTTGGTTATTGGTTTTTCTATTTCTGCAAAAAAAAAAGTTGTTAGGATTTTAATTGGTACTGTATTGAATCTATAAATTAATTTGGGCAGAATTGACATTTTAATTATATTTAGTCTTCCAATCCATGAACACGGTATGCCCTTCTATTTATTTAGGTCTTCAATGATTCCTTCTAACAATTTCTTGTAGTTTTCTGTATATAGATCTTTTGTGTCCTTATTTAAATTTATTCCTAAATATTTTATTTTGGTTGCTATTATTAAGTGGAATTTTTTCTCGATTTCCTCCTCAGATTGCTCATCACTAGTGTATAGAAACACTACCTATTTTTGGATGTTGATCTTGTACCTGCCACTTTGCCATACTTGTTTATTAGCTCTAGTAGCTTTGCTGTAGATTTTTCAGGATTTTTGACATATAGTATCATGTCATTTGCAAACAGTGAGAGTTTTACCTCTTCCTTTCCAATTTGGATGCCTTTTATTTCTTTTTCTTATCTAATTGCTCTGGCTAGAACTTCCAACACAATGGTGAATAACAATGGTGACAATGGACAGCCTTGTCTTGTTCCTGAACTTAGAGGGGAAGTTTTCAGTCTTTCTCCATTGAAGATGATGTTAGCTGTAGGTTTTCATATATTCCCTTTATTATGTTGAGGAAGTTCCCTTCTATTCTTATCCTTTGAAGTGTTTTCTTCAAGAAGGGATGAAAAACTTTGTCAAATGCCTTTTCTGCATCAATCAAGATGATCATGTGGTTTTTCTGTTTTGATTGTTGATATGGTGTATTACATTAATTGATTTTCTTATGTTGAACCATCCTTGCATACCTGGAATAAATCCCACTTGGTCATGGCATATGATTCTTTTAATGTGCTGCTGGTTTAGATTTGCCAGTATTTTGTGGAGGATATTTACATCTATCTCCATTAAAGGGATTGGTCTGTAATTTTCTTTTCTTATAGTATCTTCATCTGGCTTTGGTATTAGAGTGATGTTGACATTATAGAATGCGTTCAGTAGATTTCCCTCCTCTTCAATTTTTTTTGAAGAGTTTGAGCAGAATTGGTACTAATTTTTTCTTGAATGCTTGGTAGAATTCACATGTGAAGACATCTGGTCCTGAACTTTTCTTTTGGGGGAGCTTCTTGATGACTGATTCAACCTCTTGTGATTGGTTTGTTTGAGGTCATCTATTTCTTCTTGAGTCAATGTTGGTTGTTCATGCTTTCATAGGAAGCTGTCAATTTCATCTACAATGTCTTCTTTATTAGCATACAGTTGCTCATGGTATCCTCTCATTAACTCCTTTATTTCTGCAGGGTCAGTGGTTATATCTCCTCATCAATTTCCAATTTTATGTATCTTTTTTTTTTCAGTCAATCTAACTAAGGGTCCATTGATTTTATTGATTTTCTCAAGGGAACAACTTCCAGTGTTGTTGATTTTTGTGATTGTTTTCTTATTCTCAATTTCATTTATTTCTGCTCTAATCTTTGTTATTTCTTTCCTTATGTTTGCTTTGGGGTTAGTTTGCTGTATTCTGTCTAGTTCTTCCAAGTGAACAGCTAAGTCTTTGATTTTTATTTTTTCTTCTTTTTTAATAAAAGCATGGAAGACAATAAATTTCCCTCTTAAGACTGCCTTTGCTGTATCCCATACATTTTTATATGTTGTGTTTTCATTTTCATTTGTCTCGGGATATTTACAGATTTCTCTTGTAATTTCTTCCTTGACCTACTGGTCATTTAACAATGTGTTGTTTAGTCTCCAAATATTTGTAAATTTCCTGGTCATGTGCCTGTTACTGGTTTTCAAATTCATTCCATTATAAGGTGCATGGGTGGTTCAGTGGTAGAATGCTCACCTTCTGTGCAGAAGACCCAGGTTCAATTCCCAGACCATGCACCTAAAAAAAAATTCATTCCATTATGACCTGAGAAAGTGTTTTGTATGATTTCAATATTCTTAAATTTATTGAGATTTGCTTTGTGACCCAGCCTGTGGTCTGTCCTTGAGAATGATCTATGAGCACTTGAGGAAAATGTGTATCCTGCTATTGTGGTGTAATGTTCTGTAAATGTCTGTTAAGTCTAGTTCAATTATCAAAATTGATCCTGCTCGATGTTCTATCCATTGATGAGAGTGGGGAATTGAAGTCTGCAGCTATTACAGTAGAGGTGCCTCCTTCTCCATTCAGTGTTGTCAGCGTTTGCCTCATGAATTTTGGAGTACTCTGGCTTGGTGCATATACACTTATGATTGTTATGTCTCTTTGTTGAATTGTTCATTTTATTAATAATAGTGTCCTTCTTTGTCTTTTTAATTGTTTTGTATTTGAAGTCTAATTTGTTGGATATTAGTGTAACTACTCCTGCTCTTTTCTGATTTTTGTTTGCATGAAATATTTTTTCCCAACCTTTCCCTTTCAACCTATTTCTGTCATTGGTTCTAAACTGCATCTCCTGTAGACAGCATACAGATGGGTCCTATTTCTTAATCCATTCTCCTAGTCTATGTCTTTTGATTGGGAGTTTAGTCCATTAACATTTAGAGTTATTTCTCCTTTTACCTTCAATTATACACAGTTTTATTGAGCATCCCTTGTACATGATGGATTGCTTTTCTCTTGCTTCTTTCAAAATTCTGTATTTGTCTTTGACATTTAACAATCTGATTAGCAAGTGTCTTTGAGTATGCCTAATTGTATCTATTTTGTTTGCTGTTTGGGGTATGCTGTACTTCTTGGATCTGTAACTTTATGTCTTTCTTAAGAAATGGAAATTTGCAGTGATTATTTCCTCTATCAATCTTTCTCCTCCTTTTCCCTTCTCTCCTCCTGGGACACCCACAACATATATATTTGTGTGCTTCATGTTGTCATTCAATTCCCTGTGTCTCTCCTCATATTTTTCCATATATTTTCTTTTGTGTGTCAGATTTCAAAAGTCCAGTCCTCTAGTTCACTAATCCTTTCTTCTGCCTCTTCAAATCCATTATTATAGGTTTCCGTGGGTTTTTTTCTTTCCATCTCGTCTAATGTGCCTTTCATTCCTATTGGCTCTGTGATTTTTTTTCAAACTTTTGAATTCTTTTTGTTCACCCAACATCTTCTTTATATCTTCCCTCAACTCTTTGGCTTGATTTTTTAGAAGATTTTCCATGTCTGTTGAACATCCTGAATTAGTTGTTTCAACTCCTGTATCTCACTTCAAGTGTTGGTTTGTTCCTTTGATTGGGCCATATCTTTGATTTTCCTAGTAAGACTTGTTATTTTTTGCTGGCATCTAGGCATTTGATTTTCTTAATTATTTTATTCTGGAGGTTGTTTTTAATCCTTTACCTAGGGTTTTCTTGCTGGACGGCTTTGTTCTCTGTCTGTTCTTTGATATTCAGTTCAAATTACTATAAACCTCTAACATAAGTTCTGTTTAACTGATCAGTATTTTTCAGTTCTTGTTGTTCTGTTTCTTGCCCTGCCTATATGGAGGCTTTTCTTTTTGAGGAGGTTCTCCTCAGATAATATAGACCCCAGTTAGATTTTCTCAGACCAGACAGGCCCATGCCTCAGGAGGAGAGAGTAGCTGGCATCAGCTTTCCCTGAGGGTGAGACCCCACAGTTTGTCAGATTTACTTATGAAGCCTCTAGACTCTGTGCTTTTCCTTTCCTTCCCAGCATGTAGCACTTGTCTGCCTGTGGCTTCCCACTAGCTTAAAGTGATACAGTGCCTTTAATTTCAGCAGAGTCTCTTGCCACAGGCATGGTTGAGACAGAGGTGAGGTAGTAAGATGGTTTTAATTGCTTCAGTTTTCCAATCCCTGTGGCCTGAATTCCTTGAAGGAGGGATCCCACTTGAGATGAGCCCCGCTTTTCTGTTGGTGAAGATAAACTTTTTATGGAATTAACTCCTTTCACCTGTCTAGTTACTGTGTCTCTTCCACCCTTGCCTGGGGCAGTGCTGGGGCCTAAGAGGGCCTTGAGTTCTAGCTAATGAGCTGTTAAGGCACAGAAAAAAAAGCAAAAAAAAAAAAGCCTTTTCAGAGCCAGAACCCTGCTCCCCAGATTTGTCAATCAAGAGCTTAAGTTGTTTTGTGGCTCTGTGTATCCAGGTTCTATGTGTCCCCTTTTCTTGGATTCCAGCCCTTTTCCAGTATTTTGTGCTGTCCAACTCAAAAAGCCTCCATTTTTTTTTTCTTTCAGCCCCACCCCTTCTCTGCCAGGGCAAAATCTCCTAGTACCTTTAGTTCTTATTCCAGTTTATATGTGTTGGGAGCCTATCTTCAGTAGTCAGAATTTGTTGATTAATTCTGCAATTGGGACTTGGTTGAGCTAAGTACTTGCTGCTAGTTAAGTCTATTTTCTTTACCCTCAGGAATGAGCCTGCCAAACCCATGGGGGGAGGGATGCCAGTTTTTGTGGCTTTAGGGACTTACAGTTCTTTGTAGGGTCTCAGATGTTCCACCTGGTCCAGTCAGATGTATGCTGTGTGTTGGTCACTGATGCTCCCCCAGGAGTTGTTCTGTACTGTTGCTGGCTATTTACTAGGTGCTCTGGAAGATGAACTAAAATTTCCACACCTCACTAAGCCTCCATCTTCTCTAGGACTACTTTTTATTAGGTAAATTTTCAACTAATCATTTTCCATACTTTAGTTTTCTTATTTTTCTTCTCTTTACTTTTTGGATATATTTGTTTTAAATGCATCTAGATTTTCTTAGCAATTGCTGAAAATATTTGCTTCTTCTCTGGATCATTTAGTCTGTTGACATTTAGTATAATTACTGATTCATTAGCATTTATACCAACTACCAACCTATTGTCTTTCAGTGCCAAGTGTAACCTTCATTGTCATCCTTGTTGTACTGGAACTTTTCTCCCTTGATAGCTGGTGTGATGTTAATCTTCATCTGAAGAGACTACTAAAGAGATAAAGAAGGAAGATGCAGAGGCCAAAGAATGCACCATCTCCCTGGTACTGGGAGGGATGCTTCCCAATGACTTCTGTCATTGAGGCACTTCAGCAAACATTGACATCTTGTGGACTATGGCTGTGCCCTTTTCATGAGCTCTTCATCTTGACCTTGAGGAAAGGGGGAAACTTCTAGTTTTGTTTCTTCCTTGAGCGCTCTGCTTCAGTCCTAGAAGTAGGGAATACTCTTGCAACCACTCACCCTGCATACTTTAAAGTTCTCTTTACCCTTTAGTAGTTATTCCCCTTGTGCTGGTTTGAAAGGCTTATGTACCCAAGCAAAGCCATGTTTTAGTCCTGATCCGTCACATGGAGGCAGTTGTTTCTTTTAATCCCTAGTCAATACTGTAGGATGGAAAATTTATTAGGTTATCTCCACAAAGATGTGACACACCCAACTGTGGGTATTAGCTTTTGAGTAGAGTAGGGGTTGACTCCACCCATTCCAGATGGGTCTTGATTAGTTTACTGGAATCCTTTAAAAGAGGGAACCATTTTGGAGAGAACACAGAGCCACAAGAGAGCCATAAGAACCACAAGAGCCTACACAGCCAGAGACCTTTGGAGATGAATAAGGAAAATGTCCTGGGGGAGCTTCATGAAACAAGAAGCCTGGAGAGAAAATCAGCGACATTGCAATGTTCACCATGTGCTTTTCCAAGTTGAGAGAGAAACCCTGAACTTCATCAGCTTTCTTGAACCAAGGCATACTTTCCCTGGCTGCCTTAAATTGGGCATTTCTATAACCTTGCTTTAATTGGGACATTTTACTAGGCTTAGAACTGTAAACTTGCAACTTAATAAATACTCCCTTTTAAAGGCATTCTGTTTTTGGTAGATTGCATACTGGCAGTTAGCAAACTAGAACACCCCTGTAAAACAGTTAAACATTCTTTATATTAAACTTTTCCTGTTCAGATTACTGTGTTTTTGTCACCTGATTGGACACTGATTGATACAGGGTTTAATCTTCCATTTTACTGTTTACTTTCTATTTGTCCCTCTTGTTACATGAAATATTTTATTATCCCATTTCCTCTTTTTATTGCTTTGATAATTCTACATACTTTCACTACTTTTGATGGTGACCCAAATTATTTCAACATGCATCCTTGTCTTAAAAAAATTTGATGTTTTGTCCTTTTCCTAGAAAATACAAATACTTAGAATATTTTAAATTCATTTAATTCCTTCAAAACTTAAATTTTAATCATACATTTCAATTCTGTATAATTTCTAATCATCATGAGTTAATTATTTTACATAGTTGTTCTAGTTTGCTAGCTTCCAGAATCCAATATACCAGAAATGGAATGGCTTTGAAAAGGGAAATTTATTAAGTTGCAAGTTTACAGTTCTAAGGCTATGAAATTGTCCAAATTAAAACAAGTCTATAGAAATGTGCAATCTAAGGCATCTAGGGAAAGATACCTTGATTCAAGAAGGCCAATGAAGTTCAGGGTTTCTCCTTCAGCTGGTAAGGCACATGGTAAACATGGTGACATCTGCTAGCTTTCTTTCCAGGCTTCTTATTTCTTGAAGCTCCCCTGGGGGTGTGTTCCTTCTTCGTCTTCAAAGGTCTCTGGCTGCGTGGGCTTTCATAGTTTTCATGGCTGACAAGCTTTTTACAAAAATGTTTCCTCTTTTAAAGGATTCCAGTAAACTAATTAAGACTCACCTGGGGTGGGTGGAGTCACATCTCCCTCTAATCACAGGCTGAGATCCACAATTGGGTGCATCACATCTCTGTGGAGAAAATGTAATAGTGCTGAATAGGGATTAAAAGAAATGGCTGCCTCCACAAGATGGATCAGAATTAAAGCATGGCTTTTCTAGGCACATAATCCTTTTCAGCTGGCACAACAGTCAATATTCATTAAGATTTACCTGTAAGTTTCCTTTTACATTGCTTTTATTTCTTCATATGCTTTTAGCTTCTGGGATTATTTTGCTTTGGTTTGATAAACACCTTTTATAATTCTCTTAGTTTGGGTTGCTGGCTACAGATCTCTCAACTTGCATTTGTCTTAAAGTGATTTGATTTTACCTTCATTATTGAAGGATAATTTTTTCTGGATAGAGAATTTTAAGTTGGCAGTCGTTTTCATTTAGTGCTTTGATGATATCATTTCATTATCCTCTGGCTTTCATTGTTTCTGCTGAGAAATCAGTTGTCAATAAAATCAGAGCTGTATTGGAGCTATTTTGTTGATGTTCTATAGCTGCATTTAAGATTTTCTCTTTGCCTTTGGTCCAATAGAGTTTTACTATAATGTGTCAAGGTGTGAATTTATTTTTGTTGGTTTTAGGATATATTGAACTTCATAATCTTTGGCTTGATAACTTTTGTATGTTTTGGAAAAAAATGTCAATTAATATATCTTCAGATATTGCCCTTGTTTCATTTTCTGTCTTCACTACTTCTGGGACTCCAACTACCCCTATGTTAGATATTCTCAATGAATTCCCTGTTTTTCTTATCTTCCTTTTTTGTATTTTCCATCTATCATTTCTCCATGCTTCATTTTACATATATATATATATATTTGTTTCTGACATCATCAAGTTTACATTTTCTCCTCCCATATGAACCTTATTTGCAGTGAAATCTATCCAAGAAGCCCTTAACTTTAGTTATTAATTTTATTCCCTTTTATGAGAGAAATTTTTCAGTTTTCTGACAAAATTTTCAGTCTTTTCTTGCTTCCTTGAACATATAAAAGATAGTTTATAAGTCAGGTTTCTCTAGGGAAACAGAACCAATAGGAGATATCTGTAAGTATTATGATATTTTTAAAAGAATTGTCTCACACAGCTTTGGGGATGGGCAAGTCTAAATTCTGTAGGGCAGGTCACAAACTGGGACCTCAGTTTAATTTAAATTTATATTTAAATTTAAAAATAAATTTCCCAGGAGAAGCTGACTGGCAAGTAGAGATGGAGGTATACTCATCAGACAGTTGAAATCACTTCTTTTAAAGCCTTCAACTGATTAGATGAGGCTTCTCTTATTGTTAAAGCAATCTCCTTAGTTGATTATAGGTATAATCAGCCTTAGATACAATCAACTTACTGAAGATTTAAGTCCGTGAAATAACCTCACAGTAACAATCAGGCCAGTTCTTGCTTGACCAAACAATTGGACACCATAACCTGACCAGGTTGACACGTGAACTTAACCATCACATATATTCATTTTGAAGACTCCATTGGATAACTCCATTATCTACTTCCCTGTGAATATTCTCCATTGTGTGTTGTTTAATCCTGTTGTCTTTTCTGTGTGTTTAGTTTTTATTGTGTGCAGGATATTATTTATGAAAACCTATAAAAATAATGTGAGGTATTGAACAATGTTATCTTCCTACTGAATTCAGATAATATTGCTTCCTTTAGGCAGCTAAAAACACCTGAAATCTGGACTCACCTTCATACAATTTCAGGAATTAGGATTATTTTAACTTGAATTTTAGTTCCTGAGAAGATGAACCTACTTTCAGATTATCCTTACTTCTAGGGAGTAGCCCTTTGGGGTTGAACCTGAAGTTTAATATCTTGGTTCTAATTGTGTTTTCTAATCCCATGATGCAGTCAAAAGTGCTCAATGTCTTCACACCTCTTCCAGAATTGGCAGATACATCTAGGGGTTAACCATCACCACATGCCAGGCTTCAGACACTGGATTGCTGTCATCTGAATGTTGGCTCCAAAATTATTTTACTCTCTTTAATAAAGCAGTTTAAAAATATTTACCTGCCATTTTCAATTGCTCTCAGTGTGAAGATTGGCGTGGATTATATGGGTGCAACACTCCTTGCTCTTCGTTCTTTTTACACCTCTTTTTTCCATTTAGGATTAATTTCCTTTTCCTTGAAAAATATATTTTAGAATTTCTTTTAGGTTAAGCATTCTTGTTGTAAACTCTCTTAGTGTTTTTCTTTTCAGATGTCATCATTTTGCCAGTGCTGACACTGGGATGATCCAGTCAATGTGCTCAGTGTACAGAATGTAAGGAGACACTTAATCTCAAGTTTGTGCAATTGCAGGGTTAAAATCTGAGAGCAGCTCTTTAAATTTTGTATCCTGGGTGCCTCACTTGCCTCACCCTAGTTCTGACTCTGTATTTGACATTAATTTTTGGAAGTTATTCTCACTAGGTACAGAATTATGGTTTAGAAGTTGTTCTCCTTCAGCTCATTGAAGGAATGTCATTTTATTGTCTTCTGATTTATTGTGTTACTGTTCAGAAGAAAGCTGTACAAATAATTGTTTTCATTTGAAGGCAATATTTCTTTCTATTCTGGTTGCTGTAAAATGTTTCTCTTTTTCTGTGTCTTTATATGAAGTTTCACTATGATGTATATTTATTTTCATGTATCCTGATTGTGATTGTCTGGGCCAATCAATCTGTGTATTGTTGGCTTTCATAAATATTGAAAATTCTTTGCTATTTTCCTCTCTTCAAAATTGCTTTGTTCCAACTGTCTGTCTCCTTTCCTTCTAGGAATTTAATTATTTATATGTTAGATTATCTCAATCTTTCATATAAGTTATCATTTCTTCTATGCTTTATATGCTTTTTCCCTCTGTGCTTAGTTTTGAATACTTTTTTCTAATCTACCTTCCAGTACTGTGATTTTCTGTTTAGTGGTATTTAATCTGTTTTTCAACCTTTCAATTGTGCTTTTTTTTTTAGTGAGTTACCTAAACTTTTATTTTCAAAGTGGATAATTTACAAATATGACTAGTTGAGCATTTTTTTAGCAATCTTTCACTCAACATATGCCAAATCATTCCACTTGGCACTTGAAACTGCCCAAAAGTTGGTGTGCTAAAGAGGCTCATGGACTCAATGCACAGACATAAGTATAAGATAAAATTGAAAAATATTATTGAGTGTGTCCTGTTAATATTGGTAAATTTTGCATTAAAATGAAACAGATTTAGAAGTTATTCTAAATCATATTTTTCCCCTCATAGATAAAAGGAACAATGTTGTGGAAACTCTTTTTTCATTCTTACTTTTTTTATACTCACCTGTCCATATCCTGGATAAAAGAAGCATCAGACAGATGGTTTTCACAATCGCACAGTCACATTGTAAAAGCTGTATAGTTATCCAGTCTTCTTTATGAATCAAGGCTACTAGAACACAGTTGAACAGCTTCAGGTACTTCCCTCTAGCCACTCCAATACATCATAAACTAAAAAGGGACATCTGTATAATGCAAAAGAATAACCTCCAGGATAACCTCTCAGCTCTGTTTGAAATCCCTCAGCCACTAAGACTTTATTTTGTCTCATTGCTCTCTTTCCCCTTTTGGTCAAGAAGCCTTTCTTTCTCATCCCATGATGCCAGATCCTGGCTCATCCCCAGGTCATTGCTAGGGAGATTTACACACCCAGGAGTCATGTCTCATGTAGTGGGGGAGGGCAGTGAGTTCACCTGCCACTTTGGCTTAAAGAGAGAGGCCACATTTGAGCAATGAAAGAGGTTCTCTTGGGGTGATTCTTGGGCACAATTTTCTGAAGGCTTACCTTCTACTTTGCAGAAATAAGCTTCTTAAGGGTGAGCCCTAAGATTCAGGGCTCTGCCTATTGAATTGGTTGTCCCCACTGCTTGCAAGAATATCAGAAATTCTCCAGATGAGGATATTGAATATTTCCTTCTTTCACCCCAGTCCCTTAAGGGGACTTTGCAAAATACTTTTTTATTCTCTGCCCAAATTTTTAATTGAGTTCTTAATTTTGATTATTGCATACTTAAACTCTAAAATTTTTATTTGGTTCTTTTTCAAATCTTCTATATAACTTTGTACAGTTTCTTGTTTTCTGCTGAAAATTTGAAACATGGTTTCTGTGTCCTCAAACATAGTAGACATTTGTTATAGTCTTTATCTGGTAATTATAGCATCTGGAGTCTTTTTGGCTTTCTTTCTTCTGTGTAATCTCACTTTGTGTAGCTTGTTATCTTTCATTGTGTAATAGTCATTTGTTTGACAATTTGTTCATGGAAATTTGAAGCTTAGGATGATCCTATCTTCCTTAAAAGATTTATTTATTTATTTTTGTTTCTGCTAGGTATCTGAGGGCAGTAGGAAGAAATAATATCCTTTACCCTCTTTTAAGCCTCAATATTTGGCGTGTACCTAGATAACTTAAATTCAAGCTGTATCTCATTTGAGGGCTGGTTTATTTCCAGTTTATTCTTACATAAAGAGGGCATCTCAAATTTAAAGTGGAGGGAGGATACCAGTGTCTCCACTATTGTTGGGACCTGGATCTGATTTTTGTTCTCCTACGCTCATAAATCTGTCAAAAGCACCGCCCTGGTTTTTTTAGCCACCTTTTTCACATTAGGGTACAATTAATTTAAATTCACAGGCCATATTTCTGAATTTCTTCTACCACCCAAATATTGGCCCAGTATTACATCACTTTTCAGTGCTTCCAAGAAGAATTTTTCAACAATTTCCTCTGGTTTATTTTAGCTGTGCGCAGTAATTACTTAGTCTCTCATTACTAGAGGCGGCATTTTACTGGTTTATCTATTTTAAAACTACTTAAATAGCACTTAGTATGTTTCTGGAGATATTACAAGTGCTTGACAGAAATTAACTCATTGAATCCTGTAACTACCCTGAGAGAAAGTATTATCCCCTAAGTTTATAAATGAGAAAATCAAGGCTCAGAGAGTTTAAATAATTTTCTCAAGGTCCACAGCAAATAAGATGTAACACCAGGGTTCTAACTTGGCTGTCTGATTTCAGAGCCTACACTCTTAACCATTATACTCTGCTTCCTCTTTGCCAATTCATGTGTCAAAGCCACCTTACCCTAGATATACTTAAATCTAAGATCAATTTCTCAAAAGGATATAGATTCAAAGCATCTCTAAGAACAGATCTCTCACTCCAGCTATACTTCTGTCCTATCATATCCCATTCCTAACATCGGGATAGGCTGCTCCATTTGCTGTTGTAACAGAGCCTTTAAGCCTAGGAGACTTCGATCACTAGAAGGGGTGTTTGTGAAGACAAACATAACCTGATTTATGATTTTGCTTGGACATACTTTATTTAAGTCTTTAACAGACTGCAATTGAATGGCTACCATGAATATATTAGCTAGTAAATGTGGGAAGGTTCAATGAATTCTCTATTTGCTAGCACTAAAACTTTGTTTACTTTAGACTAAATTCTTATAAGTAGAGGACTTTTGCTTTTAATAAAAGGTCATCTGAGTGGCATATTTAGAAATCAGAATATTTGGAAATGTGTATTTTTAGGGAAATATTTATATGGAAACACAGAGGAATTGAAAATAGTGGGAAAACAATTCTTTGGTTTATATTGAAAAGCTAAATATAACCACATAGTTGACAGTATATGCTTCCTGTGCATTATTTGTTCCTAGGATTAATTTCAATTTATGATGCTCAGTAGTGGATATATGAGGCAAAAGTTTTCACTTGCTATCAGAATTTTCCCTTCTATCTTTTACAAATTGAAATATTAATTTTAAGACCTCCTTATGATAGCTTATATAAATTAATATTCTTTCTAATTAAAAATTCATTTTAAAACACATCACAATGTTTTCTTGCTTCACATTGTCTCTTTTTTGCATTTAGTATCCACAGACCACTGAATGAGAGGCAACTAAGATTTATAGATCATCTACTATAAACTTGGCACTATGCAAATTACCTTGTACTACTCTCCCTGGATTTGCTATATTTTTAACCACTTCCTTTTCCATGCTATTTCTGTGCTGAACTTTTCAAATGCCAATTTATCTAGGTGTTTGACTATCTCCAGTACTAGAAAGTAAGCTCATTAAGAATAGTATCTATGTATTTGCCATCCCTATTCCACAGTGCTTAGCAATTTTACAGTAAACAAAATAACAACAATGATAGTTAATTTGGCATACTTTATTTAAGTCTTTAACAGACTGCAATTTCTAACATGTTAGACATTATTTCATGTGTTTGAATTTCATAGCTGTTGATGTTATCAATAAAATTAAATTATTTCCATTTCTCAGGATAAGTGACAGAGGATCATAAAGGGAAAATAGTTTGCTGAGAGCATATAGCTATTTAGTGGCATGGCTAAAATTTTAGTATAGATATGTCTTCTCTCGTTCGTTGTCACTGAGATACAAAGGCAAAGAGGAGCTGTTGTTATTCCATTGCTCAGAGTAGAATCCTTTGCTGAATTTGAGCTATCATGAAATGACAGAGTCTTTTTTCTTATATTGCATTGATTATGTGCCAAGCTCTTTACATATATTCAGTCATTTCATCTTCATCATGTCACAGAGAAAGATACTGAGACCCAGAGAATGTAAGTCAAACATTCTCTGTGGCAGGGCCAGAATTCACACCCAATCGGTCAGGCTCTTAAGTCTATTCTCTTGACCATTAATTTACTGCCATTTAAGAAAAGTATGGGAAATAATATCACACATACCCATAGTCCTACCATTCAGCTTAAGAAATGAAGTACTACATTCTCCTGCATTTGGTGGTTATCATTCCTACGCATATCTTTAGGGATTTATTACATATATATGCATTACTAAGCAAGATACAATAATGCTTCCCATGTAGTTAACCATTAATGAAGAAAACATTCTCCCAAAATATGTTTTTTTTAGTATCTACTATGTACCAGCCTCTGTTTTTTAAGTGCAGAGAAAATAGCAAGTGACAGACAAAAATTGCTGCTCTCATGAAATTTAATTCTGGAATGGGAAGTCAGACAAACAGCAATGAATAGAGCAATTTTAAAGGAAGATAGGGAGATAAAGAGCGATGGGAGTATGAAAGAAGATGAAGGCCTCCATTATCAAGAGATATTTAGGCAGAGACCTGAAAGAAATAAGGGTTGTCTTGTATTGAAACAAAACAAAAACAAAAAGCAACCAAATAAAAGTTCTCACCACTCTGGAGAATAGATGATAGTGGGCCAAGAATGGAAACACAGAGGCCTTTTGCAAAAAGTACACTCAAGAGATAATGACAGATTGAACTGGACTGGTAGCCTGTTATGAGGGAAGAGGTAAATAATCAGATTCTGCCTGTATTTTGAAGGTAGCCTTTGCATTTATAAGAGAAATGACCTGTAATTGTCTTTCCTTGTATTATCCTTGTTTTTGGAATTAAGATCACATTAACCTCATAAAATTGTCTGAAAGTCTTTATTCTACCTTTGGGATAACTTATATCAAATAGGAATTAACTTTCCAAGGAATTTTGATAGAACTTACTGTAAAGTTATTTGGTCCTCGGATATTTTGGGGAGGGGTGGAGGGAGGTCTTAACTACCACTTCAGTTTCTTTAATTCTTTTTATGTTCTTCAAATTCTCAATTTTTAATTTTACTAGCTTATTTAAAATTTTTTCCATTTCATCTAGTTTTTCAAATTAGTTTGCATGTTTTATAGTATTGTATTTTATTTATTTTCATATTTTATCTTTTTATTGACTAATGTTGAATTACTATCGTATTGAACTTTTCAAATAACCAGGTCTGGGGTTTTAGAAAAATCCTTATTATTTTTTTTTTTGTCATTGTCATTCTTGTCTCTTACATAGATTTCTGCCTGTGAGAAGACATAAAGCATTTCCTTATTTTTTGTCTTTCTGGGTGTTCTCTAATGCTTTTTCCCTCCAACTTCTTATATTGAATGCTTAGCTAACACATGCACTTACGTCAAAATCTCAGAAATATAAAAAGTTTTTTACAGTGAAAAACCAGCTTCCCATACTTGTCCCCATATGGTCAATTCCCACTCATAGGTAAGTACTGTTTTTAGTTTCACAGTTATCATTCCAGAGTTTCTTTATGCCTACACAAATAGATATAAAAATGGTCTTATTTGCATATTATAATTGTTCACATATACTTTTTTTTACTTATTGTTTTTTATAGATTTTTCTGTAACAGTACCTGTAACTAATGTTTTCACATCTGCTTAATACTGTACAGTTTATCCAATCAGTCTCCTTTTGATAGCCCTTTGGGTTGTTTCTTCTCATTTTTTGTTTTTATAAATGATATTTGTAAAAGATACTACTTTAGATCTTTTCAGCCTTACCAGAGCTTTTTCCACATTTTTTTTGTTGTAGGTGTTGGCCCCAGCTGCTGTTGTAATGACCAGCTTGGTATGGACTCTGACTCACTCTGACAAAACAGCGCCTTGCCCCTTGCCCAAGACATTTACTTTTCACCTCCTGGTCCTTGGTGCTATCAAGACATGAGATGTTCTAGGACGCACTCAGCCCTCAGGTACATTCAAACCAGGCTTGCAGGACCATTAAGGCCCCCCTGGACCAAATGGAGATGGGATCCAGCAGATAAATGATTCACCCTTTCCCACAGGTTATCCTGCAAAACATTAGTTCATAAGTTCTTAGGATCCTATAAGATCAAGTAAGAAGCTATGTTTAATACCAGATGCTTGCTGCTCCATAATATACCTTGAGTTGACTCTCCCTGCTCCCCTGATTCTTCCCCATTTTCTTTCACCCCATCTTTCCTGGGCTTGCATTCTCTAGTAAAGTAGTAATATTTAAGTGTTTGCTTCAGGTACTGTCCTCCGGGGAACCCAGGCTAAGACAGTTGGAAATATGAAAAGCCTTTGAAAGCAGATCATCAGGATAGGGTTTTAGGATTATGTTTTTCCCTAATCTGATGTAAATTGGGACCCCATTGCTGTTAATAAGTAGGGTGGTAATAATGCCTGCTTGTCCCTCCAAAATGACCATGGCTTTCATCTGGGGTTACTTAGAATGAGGTGAGGAGGGAAACTAAGGTGCTGGCAGATGTCTGTGGCTGTAGCATATTTCATGCCTCAGGGTGTATGGGGACAATTATAAATATAAGGATATGGAAGAGACTGAAATCTGTTACTGACCCTGGGAAGTCCCCCAAAGGTCATTTTGAGCCAGTTGCCCCTGTGACAGTCTGCGAGGCATTGTGTGGTATATTAAGCTATTGTCTCTAGGTTCCACCCCCCTTTTCTTTGTGAGCTTACTTTGTGAGCTCTAGAAATTATACCCCTGTTTTGGTAGTTGATTCCTTATTAGGTTTTCCCAAGAGGGAGCATTAGAGGGAGACTGAAAACCTGGAGGAGAAAGAATCTGCTCCTTCCTGTTTTGTATTCTGTTCCAGTCGATATCACCCCTTCAGAGACACCAGCATCAGCCTTCAGCACCCACACTTAGAGGCCTGTGTTCCTGCTCCATGGAGCTCCTCCATACTTCTAGGTTTTTAAAAATCCAACCTCTTCACTTTGTTCCCCTGCCCTCAGGGCGGTAGTTTCTTCCTATGCTATTATTCCCATGTTATCTCAAAGCTCTCCCATTGCTTTTTCAATATCTGTTTTATCAGTTTCTTACATATAATGTCTCTGTTATATAATTGGATTGAGTCAAATACATTGAAATGGACACCTTTCCAGAGATTCTGAATGTAATGTGTTATTGCACACATCTGGAAGTTGTTCTAACAGTTTACTTGGTTGGTTGACAGAACTTGGATTCAATGGTGACCTGAGTTCATTGAGATACAGATGCAGAACTTTCCCCACAAAATGCAGATGAAGGAATTTAAAGGTTTCAGATGATAGAGAAGTTGGAACAGAATTATCACAAGTGACTTGCGTATGAAATCCCCTGCCTCACCCCTACCACATCATCCTGGATGCTTCAGAGGTTGCAGTTCCTTCACTGGGGCATTAAGCAATACATTAGTGAGGGGAGCACCAGATTCTTAGAAAAGCTCTGTAGTAGTTGCTCTCTGTAAATCAAGCAGGACAATGAGTGATGCTGCTATTGTGATGGTTCCCTGATTTTATTGGGGATGATGGGATCTAAGCACAGCAGAGTCAAGGGGATTCATTTCTAATAATGGGCCTCAGTGATGAGTGGTAATCAGAATGATTGACCAACAGCTTAAGAAATGAAATTGATGGGCATTCTTCTTAAATGAGACTTGATCTTTACAATAAGAAAAATGTCCAGGTCTTATGGCCAGATAGCTGACTTGTCACCACAACGAAGAGTCAAAACCTTTCAACTAGCTTCCAGATATAAGCTGGTTCACAAACACCAAGCCCTTTGATCTAAGTGGAGGCCAGGTCTCTTGAGAAAGTACCCAGCAACTTGACCACAAGTAAATATTGTAAATCTTTCAAGCTTTCCTCAAAGAGACCTTGCAGTTATTTATTATCATGACTGTGCACTATGGGAAAGGAAATACTCAGACCTTGACTGATACAGCTTCAATGGTAGCTTATAAAGAGATACTCTCTACTCCCGCTGCCAGAGAACAGTTTGTGCTGTAAATTAGGGCCCAGATTTGATTTTAGGGATGGTGGTATGCAAAGAATACTGACTTACAAACTTGATACATCTCCTAGGTAAAAACAAGACCTTGATAGAAAAAGAATGAAACCTTGATATCTGGAATTGGAGCATTTGGATAGATGAGATTGAGAATATGTAGTGGCAAAGTTACTCTAAAGCCTCTGAGCCAGCAACAGTTGATTCTTCCACTCACTAGGGATCAGCCTCCACCACTGTTCATTACCCCAGGGTGAAATCTGACTAGGGTCAGATTTCAGCACAATTTGAATTAGGAAGTACGCTACTCCAGAAAGAATTAGCTTATATGTCAAAACACTTGAATAATGTGGCAAATATTTTAAAAAATGAACCAGGCGACCATGTGAGGGACCAAATCTTGAGGACATTGAACTGGGGAGAAGTGTGAAGTAAAAATTTATATAGGGAAGAATTTATTGATAGAGGAAACTCTTCTATGACTCAGGATTCAATGTTTTGGCAAAGACAACTATAGCCAGCCATAATCTGCGGGGATAACTCTTTGAAGCATGGATACCAAAATAACTTACAGTAATGAATGGAGATGTCAGATTTTCCTTGGCATAGATTGGGAAACAGCTCAGAAGGCTCAAGGGTATGTGAATGTTAGAATGGATTCACTTTATAATATGCAAGAACCCACCACCTGACCATTCACAGAGAGGTTTCAGAGAATCCTACCTTTCTATAGGCAACAATAAATGTACCTGATACATTTTCCAAGGTTGATTGCTTATACTTTGAGAAGCTCAGTGGTCTCTATTCTGTATAGGCTGAAGTTGACCAGCATGTGAGATGGTCATATACATATTCTGTATAGGCAGCATGTGAGATGCTGCCATGGAGTTGCAATCCTTGGCACTCATAAGGATGAAGTAATCAAGGAATCACGTGGTAGCACTGAGTCATTAGAGGCAGGTTGGCTCTAATTACGATAATGAATAGGTCAACGAATGTCACAGCTTGCTCAAGATAGTTTTAACCTGTTGTCCCAGCATGATTATTAATAGTCTCAGATTTCAATCTCAAAGGTATCCTGGTTTTGACAGTAGATCTTTGGTCATCCTATTAATGGACAGAAAGACTCGAGTGACATTCAGGGTGCCTTGTTCTATAGGGATCTATGGTGACAGCTTTTAGATTATGGTGTTTCTAAAGTCAAAATAGAAGGACAATGGACTAAGTTTACCTGATTTGTAGAACAACAGCAACAACAATAATGAAAATGAGAGCTGGTGAGAAGTGAGCCAATGTGAGCTTTGTGGGGACCAGAAGGAGGTAAAATTTAATTCAGCCCCTTGATAAATGGAGTCCTGACTTTTGTTCATCTTATAGTGAATCCACTGGGTCCACACTTTGTGTTTTTTCCCTGGTCCTGAATTTCTAATTAAAGTAAATGTTCTTGGCACTAACAGAACTTTTTACTGAACCATAGAACTTTGCTAGTAAAAGCCAAAGGAAAGCCCCTGATACTGTCTCTAGCCTTTGGTCAAGATAGCAAACAAGAAGCAATACCAAAATTAACAAGTGTTGTAAAGGATGTATAGAAATTTGAGCTCTAGTGCATTGTTGGTAGAAAAGTAACATGGTGTAGCTATTTGGAAAGCAAAATGGCAGTTCCTCAAAAAGTTAAATAGAGAATTACCATATGACCCAGAAATTCCACTTCTATAACTATACCAAAAGAAAGTGAAAACAGGGTTTCAAACAGATACTTTTACACTGATGTTTATAGTAGCTTTGTACCCAATAGCTCAAAGATAGGAACAACCCAAGTGTCCATTAACAAATGAATGGATAAACGAAATGTGATACATGTGTACAATGGAATATTATTTGGTCATAAGAAAGAATGAAATTCTTAGATATACTGCAACATGAAGACCTTGAAAATATGCTCAGCAAAATAAGCAAGATACATAAGGGCAGATATTTTATGATGTCACATAGATGTCTAGAAGTAGAAAACCTACAGGAACAGGAAATAGCTTAGAAGTTACCAGGAGATAGGAGGATGGGGGAAGAAGGAGAGTATGTTTGGTAGATATGGATATGTATATACATAAATAAAACTAATTTTTTTTTAAAAAGCAATATTTATTGGAGAGGAACTGCAGAGTTAGTGCCAATATAAAATACTTAAAGGATGCAGGGATTGTAGTCCCCATCACATAAAAATTTAATTCCTTTTCCTGCAAAAAACATATAGATCATAGGAGAGAGTTGGAATAACATAAATGTAAACAAGTGATAGCTCTAAATGCAGCTGGCATGCCAAATGTGGTAGTTTAATTGGAGCAGATCAAAATAGCCTATGGTATGTTTCCTAGGTATCTATTGATTTGGTAAATGTGTTTTGCTCAAGCTCAGTCAGTAGAAAGGATCAAAAGCAGGTTGTTTTTCTATAGCAAGGACATGCTTACTGTCTGGCTCAGAATTATGTTAGCCTTCTTGCTCTTTGTCATAATGTAGTTTGCATACAATTGACCATTTTGCCATTTCATGGGACATCATTGGTCAACTATATTGATGCCATCATGCTAATCGGGCTGATGAGCAGGAAGTGGCAATTACCCTAGATGCCTGTTTTATTTTGTAAGCAGTTGTAATGCAATATACCAGAAATGGAACAGCTTTATAAAGGGAATTTATTAAGCTGCAAGTTTACAGTTCTAAGGCCATGAAAATGTCCAAATTAAAGCTAAGGCTATAGAAATGTCCAAACTAAGACATCCAGAGAAAGATGCCTTGGTTCAAGAAGGCCGATGATGTTTGGAGTTTCTCT
>PVIY010014067.1:0-57465 GCA_004026745.1 Myrmecophaga tridactyla | reverse complement strand
CATCAGAAAAAGAAATAAAACGATAATAGAGAAAAAAAGATTATACATACCATACCCCTTACCCCTTGCTTTCATTTATCACTAGCATTTCAAACTAAATTTATTTTTTCATTTGTTCCCCCTATTATTTATTTTTATTCCATATGTTCTACTCTTTTGTTGATATAGTAGCTGAAAGGAGCATCAGACACAAGGTTTGACACTTTATTTTGTCTCATTTCGCTCTTCCCCCTTTCAGTCGAGAAGATTTTCTCAATCCCTTGATGCTGAGTCCCAGCTCATTCTAGGATTTCTGTCCCACGTTGCCAGAAAGGTCCACACCCCTGGGAGTCATGGCCCATGTAAAGAGAGGGAGGGCAGTGAGTTTGCTTGCTGTGTCGGCCGAGAGAGAGAGGCCACATCTGAGCAACAAAAGAGGTTCTCTTGGGGGTGACTCTTAAGTCTAATTTTAAGTAGGTTTAGGCTACCCTTTTTGAGATTAAGTTTCATATGAACAAACCCCAAGATTGGAGGCTCGGCCTTTTGCTTTGGCTGTCCCCACTGCCTGTGAGAATATCAAGAATTCTCCACTTGGGGAAGTTGAATTTTCCCCCTTTCTCATCATTCCCTCTAGGGGACTCTGCAAATACTTCCCTATTCACTGTTCAAATTGCTCTGGGATTTATCTGGGCATCACTCTGGACAAACCTACAAAATCTCATGCCCTATGCAAGGTTCCAAGTACTATGGTGTTTGATTAAGCTGTCCACATAAGTTACATTAGGAAATGCATTAGTCAAAATATAAATTTGTACCAAATAAACATTTTTTTTGCCTGTCTCACACATACATTAGTTTTAAAGTATTAACTACCATCTGTTTTCACCACCCTGCATTATTGACATTCCTTTGTTCTTCCTCATGCGGAAACATTTTTAAATTTGCACACTTAGTCACTATCGTTATAGTGACTCTAGGCATTCCTAGATTACACCATCGGAGAGGTTTTTAAAAGATGGATGAGGGTGGTGGCTGAAGGAGCCCACCCCCAATCTCCTCAGTGTAGAAGGATAGAGAGGGAGCAGAGCCAAAAAGAGGACCTAGGGGAAAATTCTGGAGGGAGGTGATAAGGGTCTGTGTCCGGGAGGGAGACTCTGTTGCCTGGGTCACCAGGGTCCCTATCAAGCTGGCATTTCCTCCCCAATCACCACCCCCTTTCCTGCCCCCAGCAAGGCGCTCCCTGAAGTTGGAAGAGAAAGACCGAGTCACACCCTAGAAGAAGCTCTGCGCCTTTGGAGGTCTTTCTGCCTGCTGGTAAGCTGGGGTTGGGGCAGGGGAAGGAGGAGGTCTAAGGGAGGGATAAGACCAAGAACCTAGGAGTTAGTGTTTTAGGCCTTTTGGACAGGGTGGGAGAGGGGAGTGAGGATGCTAGGAAGTATGGAAGCTGAGTTTTTGAAGGGACATTGGAAGCTGTGGTGGGGCCTGGGACCTGGGGGAATAATGTTGGTGGCTGGTGGGGCGTTCACTCAAGCCTCCCTGGCCCACAGGTCCTCATGCCTCTACTCCTCTTGCTGCTCCTGCTGCCAAGCCCCTCACACCCCCAACCCACCTGTGAGATCTCCAAAGTGGCCAGCCAGGTGGAAGCGAACTGTGAGAATCTAAAGCTGAAGGCATTGCCTGTAGACCTTCCAGCAGACACCACCATCCTACGCCTGGGTCATAACCCCCTGGCCACCTTCTCCATGGCATCCCTAGTATCTCTGACTCGCCTCACTCAGCTGCACCTGGATCACAGCGAGTTGGCTGAGCTGAAGATCTATGAGACGCTGCCTCTGCTGGAGTTGCTGGATATATCCCACAATCGGTTGAAAAGCCTGCCCCTACTAGGGCGAGCCCTGCCAGCCCTCTCTATCTTGGATGTCTCCTTCAACTTGTTGGCCTCGCTGTCTCCTGGCGCCCTGGATGGCCTGAACCAACTCCATGAGCTCTACTTGGGCAACAATATGCTGAAGGCTCTGCCCCCAGGGTTCCTGGGGCCCACACCCCAGCTGAAGAAACTCAATCTGGCTGACAACAAGTTGAAAGAGCTTCCCCTTGGGCTCCTGGATGGGTTAGATGAGCTCGACACCCTCTATCTCCAAAATAACTGGCTGCACAGGATACCAAAGGACTTCTTTGGGAACCGAATCCTGCCTTTCGCTTTCTTCCATGGCAATCCCTGGTACTGTGACTGTGAGATTCTCTATTTCAGTCGCTGGCTTCAGGAAAATATGTACAATGTCTATGTATGGAAGGAGGGTGTGGATAAGAAAGCCACGACCCCCAACGTGACCAGTGTACAATGTGCTAATTTCCCCAAAGGACCCGTTTACACCTTCCAAGGGAAGGATTGTCCCACCCTTGGTGATGGAGACGAAACAGATATCTATGACGACTATGAGCAAGAGGTGCAACCCACAAGGGCTGTGGTAAAGTTTTCTACCAACACCAAAGCCCATATAACCCACTGGAGCCCATTCTACCCAGGATTTACTGCTTCTCTTGACAGCCAAATGCCTTCTTTGCCTCCAACTCAAGAACACAGTAAGAAAGAAACCACCTTCCCAACCAAAGACATCCAAAATCTCACCACTCTCCAGCAAACTCCTAAACCCACTACAGAACCTACCACAACCCCAACCACCCCACAACCCATTACATCCCTAAGCACCCAGGAACCCACCACAAGCCCAAGAACCCCAGAACCCACCACAACCCCAACCATCCCAGAACCCCCAACCCCGACCATCCCAGAACCCACCACAACCCCCACAACCCCAGAACCCACCACAACCCCGACCATCCCAGAACCCCCCACAACTCCGACCACCCCAGAACCCACCACAACCCCCACAACCCCAGAACCCACCACAACCCCGACCATCCCAGAACCCCCAACCCCGACCATCCCAGAACCCATCACAACCCCCACCACCCCAGAACCCACCACAACCCCGACCACCCCAGAACCCACTACAACCCCAAGCACCAAACCTACCAGCTTCTCAGTAATCACAAAATCCATCTCACTCCCTACTGCCATGGAATCTACAACAATCATCCCTGAAATTGCCAGCCTCCCAAAAGTCAGTGGGGTGGCTCAGGGGAATTTGGATAGCTCCAGAAATGACCCTTTTATCAACCCTGACTTTTGCTGCCTCCTCCCCCTGGGTTTCTATATCCTGGGTCTTTTCTGGCTCCTGTTGGCCTCTGTGATCCTTATCCTGCTTCTGAAGTGGGTCTGGCATGTGAAACCACAGGCCCTGGACTTTGGCCAGTCGGCAGCCCTGGCCACAGCCATGCATACCACACATCTGGAGCTACAGAGAGGAAGGCAAGTGACTGTGCCCCGGGCCTGGCTGCTTTTTTTTCGAGGGTTGCTCCCCACTTTTCGATCCAGTCTCTTCCTGTGGGTACGGCCTAATGGCCGCGTGGGGCCTCTGGTGGCAGGACGGTGGCCCTCAGCCCTGAGTCTGGGTCGTGGTCAGGACCTACTAGGCACAGTGGGTGTTAGATACTCTGGCCACAGTCTCTGAGAGAGGGTGGTTGAGGGACCTGGAAGCTCTGAAAGGCTTTCTTACTGGGAGCTAGCTGTGGGTGGGTGGGTAAGAGCACAGGGTAAGGGGAAGGTCTTCATGATTTTTTCTTTCTCAGAAGCCTCCTCTTTGCACCACAGGCACACATCCTCAGACTCAACAAGCTAGGAACGGTGGTGAGATGGAGGCAGATTTGGGTGGGTCATAGAACAAGACACTGTATGCTGCATGGGATGGGGGTGGGGGGAGGGTGCCCAGACCATGTAGCTGTCACCATCACTTCAAGGAAGAGTTAAGACAAAGCAAATGATAAACAGAATAGAGCGTGTATCTGCGCATATATTGTCTCTGAGTAGTGCAAAGGGTGGTTTTTTATCTTTTTCTTTGCTTACCATGTTCTTCTTTCCCACTGTCATTGTACATTACTTGTGTAACATAAAAATAATAAATAAGGATGTTTAGTTTATTTCAAAGAGGGAAAGAGTGACGGGGGACCTGTCATCAGAATTCCCCAGGCCCTAACTACCCTAAGCCCTGGTCACACAGCTCACCCGATAAGCCTCTAGTCTTAGCATGCTCATCCTTATCTGGGTGTCATCTTCTTCTTCTCCATGGGTAGTCACCCACCAAGCCACCCCCAGCATCAGTCCTGGCTCAAAAACCATCCAAGTCTCCCTAGAGTTTAGTGGTCCTGGTGAGGCCTACCTGCCTGTGGTAGTAGAGGCGAAGATGAATGCCCACTCACACCTGTTGTCTCAGAAATGCAGCTCTCCTGTCTTGGCCAGGTCAGCAAGACGGGGACAGGGTGTGAGCCTCACAGTGTGTTCCATCTTGGTGGACTTTATTGAATAGTCTCAGGTTTCCTGCTCTCAAGCTAGAACCCCAGTAAATGGAACCTGATTGCTCCCCTGGTGCTACAGATCCTGCCATTCCCTTACAGCACCAGGTAAGGCTTTCTTATCCACTGCCCCATTCATTTCTTACCCACTGGTGCCTCATCTCAATTCAAGTGCCTTGGGACCTAGAGAATAGGGGAATGAAGGCTGAGACTTTCTAGCTCTGTGGTGATACCCTCCTCCAGATGGTGCTGGGACTCACTAACTTGAAAATTTGGCCAAATCTCTCTCCTGCTTTGAACTCTACCCTGATAGAGGCCAACCTCTTCAGCTTAGCAGTCAAGGACTTCCATGCACGGACTCCATCTGGCAGTTCAGCTTTCACGAGACACTTGTCTATGATCCAGCTATCACAAACTTTTTAAAATGCTCCCTAACGTTTCTCCTCTAAGCCTTTGCCCTCATTCCAGCCAGGAATGCTGTCCCTGTCCCCCACCCTCTCCCCAACCAGT
This sequence comes from Myrmecophaga tridactyla, assembly GCA_004026745.1. Taxonomy (NCBI): domain Eukaryota; kingdom Metazoa; phylum Chordata; class Mammalia; order Pilosa; family Myrmecophagidae; genus Myrmecophaga; species Myrmecophaga tridactyla. Next base: position 52,563 of record PVIY010014067.1, on the reverse strand, counting down.
CTAATTGCTACTGGGTGCAGGTCTCACCTCCCCCTGGGCTGGGTTGGGTGCTCTAAGTTACCCTGTACCTGGCTATTGCTCTACTTCCAGTTTCCCAAATGCTTCTGTATCATCTTCCCTTCTGGTCTTGGAACTCCTTAAGGACAAAGTCTAGACTTCATGTGTCTCCAAGTGGCTAATATGGTCTAGCCCAGGGTGAAAAGGGTGGGAGGGCCCAGTTTGGGTGCCAGGTTCCTGAGCTCCACCTCCTTGTCTACAAGGCTCTGCCAAAGAGACAGCTCCCACCTGCTGCCTGCCTGTCCCCTGGCCTGACATGAAGCCCTCAGGTCTCATGCTATCCTGCTCTCTCCCAGTTTGACCTTCCCATGCCCTTTAATGACTCAAGAGGCTTTTAGGTTCCCTCAAGACAGGAACTGGGAACCACACATCTTGGATAAGCAGTAACTCTCTCCAACCTGGGGCCCAAATCACATCTCTGCCAACACCCTCCTTTTCCTCAAGCCTCCAGTCTTTGGTGAGGGGGGCTGGCTCTCATGCTCACCCCCTCAAGCCCTGCCTCTCTACTCCCTACTGGTTCCTACCCACAAAAGTCTGGCTTCCCTTTACTCCCTCCCCCTTAAGGTTGAAGGTACAATCGATCACCAGACCCCAGAGACGTCCCCTGGGGATTATGTGAAATTACTTGTATGTGTCCATCATTCTTAGGCAAGTAGCTAGGAAACATCTATCATTTTGAGTTCCTCGCCTCATCAGCTGCTGCAAAATGACCGATGAATGGAGCATTTGCTTAAAACCAGAGGGTGTTTTTTCTTTAATAGTTTTTCTCAAAAAAAAAAATCCTGTTCCTGTTCTCTAGAGGTACCAGCTTCTTTGTTCAATCTCCTCCTGATGAGGCCCACAACTCTCCAGATTGGGGGGTGGTGTCATCAATTCAATTTATTAAGTCCTCAATGAAGTAGAGAAAGGGCCATGCCCCCCCCCCACAGGAGACCCTCTGACCATTTCAAGGAGCTACTGCTCTTTCCTGTCCCCTGCACCCTGCCTTAGATCCCCACTAAGGAGGAGGATCATCTGCTGTCCTGTGTGCCCTGAAACTAATACCCAAGAGAAGTCTGGAAATCATCAGGGAGATCCTCAGCGAGTTTTCCAGCTCCCCCCAAGGAACAGCCAAGGGCAGACAATCTGGAGCAGGGGCTAGAACAGACCAAAGTCCTTTATGGCAAAGAGAAACCACACACTGTGGAGAGGAAATAAATAGAGAGGCCCAGGGCAGCAGAGTCCAGGTCCTCCAGGGCGCAGTGACTCTAGGAGCATCGGGTACGTAGGAGCTCTGGCACACTGGCTCCATGTCCCACATCTACCTCAGTCACTGAGGAAGAAACGCTTGTATGCCTTGTTCATCTGCTCCAAGAAGATGAAGGTGAGGACGGTGTGGGGGCCCAGGCGAGCATAGTATGGTGTGAAGCCCTTCCACAGGCTGAAGAAGCCCTCGTAGCGGATGACCTTTACCAGCACATCCTAGACAGGCAGTGAGGCAAGGTGCTGGGGCCGGGACCTGGCCTCTAGGGCCCTATCCCTCTCCCCCAGCTCCCTCGCAGCCCTCCCTGGGGCATCTAACCCCATAACCCTGGCCCCCAGCCCGGCTTCTCACCAGTCCGTTCTTGTATTCTGGTTTCCCGTCAATTGTCCGCATGTTCTGGATCCTGGGGGAGAAAAGGTAGAGGCATGAGAGACAGAAAGGGAGCCCCCTTGCTACCCCTCTCTAGGCCCAGTCCTGCACACTCACCGGGTCTTTACAATGTCTACAGGCATGGAGGCAGCGGTGGTGACAAGGCCGCTGATCATGCTGGCACAGAAGTGGCACAGGATGTTGTCAGAAAAGTAGCCTGGGAGGATGGAACAGGGGTGACAGCCAGTCAGCTCGGAGCTGGCCCAGGCCTGGCTAGGAGCTGAGGGCCCAGCTCTGTGTCTTACCTGAGTCCAGCAAGAACTGCTTGGATTGGGAATAAGAGGCGAGCTGAGCAGCATTAACAACGACAGCCCGGGCCATAGTAGGGATGCAGCCCTGGAAGTGAGGAGATGGAGGAAGAGTCAGGAATGCCTGAGACCTGATCCCGCAACCCCCACTCTCCAGTCCCTCTGCTCACCCGCCACAGTGTGGGGATCCTCTCCTCCCGGACGATGCGTATCAGGGCGTCAAACACATTTTTATAGCCACGACGCTGATCAGCTGGAAGCCTGGTGGAAAGGCAGGGAGAGCGTAAGCTGAGGATGGCCCATCCTTTCCCACAGGAGCAAAGAAAAGGAGGCCAGGATGGGTGAATACTCTGCTTTAAACCTGGGAAGAAAAAGTAAGTCCTTCCATTCTAGATTCCAGGGAATGGGGCTAAAGACAGGCTCAGAAACTCACCGGCCATCAGCAGTCATACGGATGAGAGCCACCTCAGCTGGTGTTCCCACGAAGGCACCAGTTGCACCTGCAGTCATGCCAATCACGGCCTTCAGCAGAAAGCCAGGGGGTGTACCATCTGCCCCTGTCAGGTGCTCAAACAGCACAGTGTAGATGCCAAGGCGTGTGGTGGTATAGGTAGCCTGGCGCAGCAGGCCAGCTGACAGCCTGGAGAGTGAAGGGGTCAGTGCATCAGGCCAAGGAATGGAGCTGCCAACCTGTACCCCACCCCCCATCCTGCAGTCCCAGTACCCAGTGTAAATGCCCCTCAGCCCTTCTGCCTTCAGGATGCTGGTGAGGGCGTGGAAACTGGTTTTGTACTCCCGCGTCTTGGCACCTTCCCCGCTCAGCTGCATCCGGTTCTTCACCAGGTCCAGGGGCTGCACAAAAACGGTAGCTCCCATCCTGGGGGAAGATGGAATGGAGTCAAAGGCCAGGAGTCCCACTGGAGCATGGCAGCAAAGGGGTCAAAAGGACAGAGCCTGACATATGACTGACCAAGGGCCCAGGGTTAGCGGGCACTGCGTAAGTGCAATGGGTCTGAAAAATCCAGTGGTCCAGTAGGAGCCATGCAATGAAAGGCTCCATGTAGCTCCGTGGAGGTCAAGCAGTGACTTGGGATCAAATGCAATCTGACAGAGGGAGGGGACGAAGGGCATGTATTTCTTGGGACTCCACATAATACAGCATAGAAACCAGGCAATGACCCGGAACCCCATACAGCCCGGCAGCAGAGTCAAGCAATGGGTTGGGAAGTTCTGGTGGCCCGGGGGTGGGGTAGAGGGGTGGGGGTGCAATCACACTGTATGCAAGCCAAGAAAGGGTTCTGTATGGGCGAAAAGGTCCTGGCAGCCCATCAAAGACCTCACAATACACTAGGGACCGCACTGACTCGTGCCAGCTCGATTCACAGTAACCAGCCGCAAACATGAACCGGGCCCGGTTCCTCGCGCCCATCCCTTGCTCTTCATATACCATCCCTGGGGCCTGAGCTTACCCGGCCAGGCCCCCAAACAGGAACTTGACGGACTTAGGGGAAGTACGGGACTTCCCGTCCACACCGCCGGCCCCAGAATTCGTCGCCACCGCCATCGCCACTCAATGCCTCTCGGCTACTGGTCCCGCGCCCGCACGGGCCCGCTCGCGCCCAAGGTGACACCGCGCGCGCAACAGAGGCAAGGGCGCGCGCGCACGGCTCTCAGGCCCTCAGGTCTAGCACCAGCTGGAAATTCGCAAAGGCGGCCGGGAGTAAAGCGGTGCCGAAGGAGGAGCCTGAACGATGGGGGTGGAAAGGGGTGTAGCAGATTAGAAAACCAAGAGCGTAGGTGCAGATTTTACCAAATTGGAACCGCGGGAAAATAGAGACGAGTTTGGTTGAAGATCTCGCGAGATCAACTGAGCTAAGCCAGCTAAAGTTAAGAAGACTCTCGCGATAGATAGAACAAGCCATCCGCCGGCGGCTGGGGACGAGAGTAATGTGGTAAGTACTCTCGCGAGATCTGACGATACCGCGGTGGCGGCAGTGGCGGCTGCAGCCAGTGGGAGGAGGAAAGGTTGGTAAACAGGACAGCTCGGCATCCCGGGGACCAAGGGAAAAATTATAAGGGCGTCTTCTGGGGCATCGAAGCTCCCTTCATCTCCACAGACACTCCCTTCACCTCTAACCTTTCTCTTAACCGGCCTTTTAGGACCGGAAGTCCTTCATCTTGATGCCCAATGCTGGAAGCTGCCTGACTTTCTTTACCGGAAACCTTTTTCCGAGGGATAGGAAGACGGCCCACCTGGCCGGAAGTCCCACCTTCTTGAGCTCCCCACCCTTCCAGAAGTTTTCTGTCACCTGCGCTTGCCTCTTTCCCTTCTCCCGGTTTTATCCTCAAACCAGAAAAAGATATTTTAGTGTCTTCCTCCCAGCTCCACAAAACGAGTTAGATATCTCACTCCCCGAGTCAGGTTCCTTCTTGTGCGCCCCCATGTAGCTGGAAAGTGGGACCTGGGGGTGGTGGGACCCCTGGGATCTGAGCGAGGGGCGGGTAGGGCGCAGAACTCCGCTTCTGCTCCAGCTATCAGGACGCGGCCTCTTCGGCCTCTTCCCTCCCGCTGCCATGCACCCTGCGGCCTTCCCGCTTCCTGTGGTTGTGGCTGCTGTGCTGTGGGGAGCGGCCCCCATCCGGGGGCTCATTCGAGCGGTGAGTCTGAGGGGACGAAGGGGGAAAGACGCTGAAGGGAGGATTGCAGGCTGAAAGGGGAAATGGACTCTTTTTCCCCAGACCTCGGACCACAATGCCAGCATGGATTTTGCAGACCTCCCCGCTCTCTTTGGAGCTACCCTCAGCCAGGAGGGACTGCAGGTGATTTTCTTCCCTTTTTCTTATTTCCTTAAATCCTTAATTCTAGGCAGGGGTTGAGGACCTTTGCTCTGGATGAAGCTGGAGGTAGGAAAAGAGTCGTCAGGAATGAAATACAGGCGCACAGCTAGTGTACCTAGTGTACCGGATTACAGAGTACCTCCCTTAGAACATCCAGCCTTGTGAAGAAGACTGAAACGGGACTAAGATAAAAGGCAGGGGCATGCGATGTTTATCAGTAGAGTCTCTGGAGCCATGTTATTGGTTGTTTGACCTTGAACAAGTTAATTGCCTCTCTGAGCCTTTGTTTTATTGTAAAATGGCTTAATAGAAGCTATGTCTGCGTTGTTGTGAGGATTAAATTAGATAAGCAATTTTTAGTACTTCACAAAGAGTGCCCATAGCAAAACTCAGTTGGGCCATCGATATTAGTGATAGTTGTTTGTGAAATGGATTGGTAGTGAGATTGAAGGGTGCAAGGGAGTGTGTTCTGTAGGTGTGTGTATGAGAGAAGGGAATGTGAAACAGAACTTGAGAGAAAGTGACATGGATGGTAGAGAATTGAATTACAATTACTGGGAAATGGGCAGGCAATCGAATTAGCCTGGAATATGGTGTACGGATTACTTCATCTAGGATGGCAAGAGGGACGATGGGAGGGTCTGGTAAAAGAGATGTTGTTTGATATAAGTGCATCCTCAGGACGATAAGAGAAGATGTAGATCTCTAACTCAGGTAGGATGCCCAGACCCTAGGAATGACAAAGAAAGTGAGATAGAGGATGTGTAGCCTGTGGGGACCAATGTGTCCTGGAGAGCAGAACCCAGGAAGAAGAAAATCCAACTGCTATTTGCTTCTCTCCCCAGGGGTTCCTTGTGGAGGCTCATCCAGCCAATGCCTGCAGTCCCATTGCCCCACCACCCCCAGCACCGGTCAACGGGTCAGTTTTTATTGCACTGCTTCGAAGATTCGACTGCAATTTTGACCTCAAGGTTGCTGGAATGGGGGGGTGGAACCTGTGGGGGGTGGAACCCGGGAAGCTGAGGGTTAAAAAGATGACAGGAATGATGGGAGACCAGGCTCATGATGGCTGTTCATCCCCTTGTTTCCTTAGGTCCTAAATGCTCAGAAGGCTGGGTATGCTGCAGCTGTGGTACACAATGTGAATTCTAATGAACTTCTGAACATGGTGTGGAATAGTGGTAAGGCTGGGAGGTGTGGGTTTTCTGTACAGCTCAGGCTGAGGGGTGGAAACTGAAGGCCTAGGGGAGAGAAGCTGATCCTTAGGGTGGATGGGGCAAAAAGGCCAAATACCAGGGTTCCTAAGGGCTTTGAGAAGTGGAAGGTTGAGTCTCCAGCATAACGTCCTGATCCCTGCAGAGGAAATCCAGCAGCAGATCTGGATCCCGTCTGTGTTTATTGGGGAGAGGAGCTCTGAGTATTTGCGTGCCCTCTTCATCTACGAGAAGGGGTAGGATGTGTACATCCTTTAGAACTTCCATTTCCACTTTGAGCCCACATCTTGCTGCCCCAACCATTCAGCCTCAGGATTTCCCTACCCTGCTTCTTGACTTTCTTCTCACCCCTTCCCTACCCCTGGGCCTTGTCCTGGATCAATTCACTTTATCCCTCTTCCTTATCCCTCTGTGGCTTTCCTGTTCCTCCAAATACTAGTCTTCTTTTCCCCAGGGCTCATGTGCTGCTGGTCCCAGACAATGGCTTCCCCTTGGGCTATTACCTGATCCCTTTCACAGGGATTGTGGGACTGCTGGTTTTGGCCATGGGAGCAGTAATGGTGAGTAGTTCAGGGAGTCTGAGGGGAAGTGCTGGGGTCTCTAAGGCCAGACTGGATCTGGCCCTGTAGTCATGGGAACAGCCCCAACAGGCATTGGAAGGTGGGGATGGTTTGTACAAGGTTGTCTGGTTTCATATCTTAAGCCTGATCCATCCTTCCTCCAGATAGTTCGTTGTATCCAGCACCGGAAACGGCTCCAGCGGAATCGACTGACAAAAGAGCAGCTGAAACAGATCCCTACACATGACTATCAGAAGGGTGAGGTGGGGAAGGGGGTAAGAGAATGTTTCCCACAGCTTACTTGGTTCTGAGGGAGTCTGAGTTTAGCACATAAGGGTAAAGAAACATGGTAGAGAGACTGCCAGTGAGTTCCAAGATGCCATGTTTTCTTCTCTTTTTACCCACAGATACAGTGAGAATGAGGGAGGAGATAGAGAGCAGAGCTGAACAGTAGATGGAAAGCAAAGATGACGACATGAAATAGTTAGGGGGAAAGATGGAGAGACAGACCTTGCTTATGAGGGAGGTGAAGAGTAGGGGAAAGAAATGGGGAGGATTCAGTCAGAAAAGGAAGAAACAGGTAAGGAGGGGGGTGGGTCTTCAGGCCTTGGAGCCTCCAGTGCCCATACAAGGTTATAGCAGAAGCCCTGCCCCTCCCCATTTCTGCTCCTCCTACTCCCTCTCTCTCCACCCTCTTCCACCCCCCCCCCAAAAAAAAAAAAAACCCACTTCCTTTACCTCTGCTGCTTTTTGCCTGTAGCCTCTAACCCCATTCTTCCCCATGTTTTGTTCTGCCCTGGTGTTAACACTGCCCCAGCTTTTCCACCGGCTCTGTGGAACAAGGGAAAATCATTTTTGCAGGGCTTAGCTCCACTACAGGCATCCCAGAGTTCTTGTGGTTCCTGGTTCAGGATGGCTCAATGAAGGACATGACCCCCCTCTTCCTCCCTCAGGAGACCAGTATGACATCTGTGCCATCTGCCTGGATGAGTATGAGGATGGGGACAAGCTGAGGGTACTTCCCTGTGCTCACGGTGAGGCCCTCACCACCTGTGCCAGTGTGTCCACCAGCAGCAAGCTGGTGCTTCACCTCATTCTCTCCGTAGCCTACCACAGCCGCTGCGTGGACCCCTGGCTTACTCAGACGCGGAAGACCTGCCCCATCTGCAAGCAGCCTGTTCATCGGGGGCCTGGGGATGAAGAACAGGAGGAAGAAGCTCAGGGGCCAGAGAGTGATGAGGAGCCAAGGGACCACCCTGCCTCAGAAAGGACCCCACTCCTGGGCTCCAGCCCGACCGTTCCCACCTCCTTTGGTTCCCTAGCTCCGGCTCCCCTTGTTTTTCCTGGGCCCTCAACAGACCCCCCACCCTCCCCTTCCCCCTCTTCCGCCGCCATCTTGGTTTAGTACCTCCCTTTCCCTGACCTCTGCTGACCTATTTGCACAGCCCCTCACTCTTCCCTTCAGTCCTCTGTGTTGGGAGTAGGGGATATTCCAGCTCATTTTCTCCCCCAACCTCATCACTGTGGGGGTTGGAGGAGGTAAAGGGCCTGGGTCTTTATTTCTTGGGTTAATAAAATTTTTTTCTGAATTAAGGCAAGATAGTCTCACACAAGTATACTTCTTTTGAGGGAAATTACCCTTTTTTCTTTGCCATAAGTAATTTATTTTTAATGATTGGCAGAGGGGTGCTGGGAGACTAACTTGTAGTCATGGGGACAGCCCCAGCAGGCTAATATTACTGTGAGTCAGAGGTGGAGGGGTGCCCTACCCCACCCACACATGGAGATGACTCAGTTGGCCCTGCCTTACCCTCAGGCCTGGACCCATTTTCTCTGGTCAGGATGATTCTATTCCATTACCACATCCAATTCAACAGTCCTAGAACTTAGGGCTGGAACTGCGATTCTGGAGGGGCCAGCTCCCTGGCCAGGAAAGCCTAGTCTGGAAGCAAGCAGCTTCTGGACTTTTACGTCCCCATCCTCATTCCTCCCAGTCACCAAACAAGGCTATAAAGGTAGCAAGTCACAGTGCCCCACCTAACACCCAGGCTCAAACCACACAGCACCTTGTTAGAATCTTTTTTTATTCAGAAAAAAAAAAAAAAGAAAAATCGAAACAAAACAAAAAACCCAAAAAACAAAACTTTTCCAACCACACACAGGAGGGGTATGGGTAGGAGGAGGTGTCTACATCCAGCCCCCGCCCCCGCCCCATGTGGTTTTGGCAGCAATAAGGGATATGGGGTATTGACCCCCAAAATAAAAATGATGTACGTGTGTGTGCATGGGAAGGAGAGGGGTGCAAAAGCAGTGGGGAAAGGTGGGGGGAAGGGATGGACGAGGTCAGTACTGGGAACGCCGCAGGTGGGAGGCCATTTCATAACATTTCTTGTTGATCATACCACCATGGACACCTTCTTTGCCCATCAGCAGGACTAGCGCTGCAGGAAAAAGAAAGGAGGCTAGGACCCCAGGTGTCAATTCTACCCCTGCCAGCTGTTCAGCAGCTGTCCAGCCCTGGGGGCTGTAACCCAACCTCATCCCTCCCAACCTCCCCCCAACACAGACAGGGACAAGCAGGCAGGCTGTCAGTCATCCTGAAACAATAGGGCTTTTCAAAAGGGGAAAATCATAGCTTAGAGGCTGGAGAAGAGCAGACTAAAATTTACAGGTCAAAGGCCCCTGGGCTGTTAACTCATATTCAGACTAAAAATGGCTATGGATGAGGAGCTTGATACCTCCAAGTTTTAGCATTAAAGCTCAGAACTTGAGAGCTAAATACTGCTTTACGACCCCAGCAATCTACCCCAAGAAATCTGAGTTTCTAATTAGAAAAGGTTCGAGGCAGAAAGGAACTTAAGAATTAATGCACTTCAACTTCTTTGTATTACAAGATGAGGAACTGAGACAAAACTGGAGGGACTATCCAATGTTCCAGCCTATGGGAGCAGAAATGGGAGTTGAACATGGTCTGACTACTTTTGCAGTGACAAACCACACACAAAAAAGAACTCAAAAGAGAAAATAATGGGAGGAGGTATATTAGGGATCTTGGAGGTAGGAGGGATAAGAAAACTTACTCTTGGCGGTCATGGTGACAGTGAGGTTGAAGGTAGGGGCTCCACCCGTGCTCTTGGTACGAAGATCCATGGTGAATTCTCCGTCCTGCAGCAGTGAGTCCCGGATCACGGAACACTTCTGGCCTCCAAGTGTCAGCCCATTCACGAAAAAACTTGACCGGTCTTTGCCAACCAGGACACCAACCTCAGCTGGCTGGAAGCGGAATCAAGGACTCATTCAAGGGAGGCAGTGTACCAAGGTCCCCACCCTGCTCTTCAAGGACCCATCCGCCTTCCACTTCTCAGGGAGCTAAACGCCCCAGGGATAAATATGCCTTGTACACATCCATGAAATATGAGAAACTCTTAGGACTGTGGGAAGTTAGTGCACAAAAGATTACTATCCCCCAAACTCGAGAATGGAGGAAGGGGTGATATATTTCTCTGAAGACTTAGAATTTGACGTTTAATAGAGAAAGCAAACCCAGAAAACAAAAGGGGCCAAAAGTCAGTGAGAAGAATGACGTGGAATGAAGTGGGGACCCTTTGGATGCACAGAAATCTCCCTCAGGAAAAGCAGAAGCGGAGAGGGGAAGGGAGGGGGCGGGCAAGACAGGAGAAGTAACTTTGCCCTTATTTGGTCAAAGGTTCTACAGGAGTTATTAGGGGCCCGGACGCCTGGGTCTCCAAGTAATCTAGAGTTCAGGCCTAGGCATCTATGCCCCGAGATGAGGAAGCAGACCCCTGGGGGCTCCCTGGCAAAGTTACGAAACTTTTGAAGAGCGTCCGGAGCTAAACCCAACAAGCCAGTTCTTGCTTCTAGATACCCCAGGGAACCTCTCTCCCCTCCCCCTTACACCCCAAACCCCTACATCCGGTTCCCTCCCGCCCGGAAATCCCCTTCCCCCCCTTTCGAACTTCCGCTCCCCCTCCCCACTTCCGGGCACTGAGGACAGGGGAGGTGATGGGGACAGTAGTAGCCAGCTCGTACTCCTTCAGTTACACTATCGCAGAACTTTCTCACCAAGTTCCCCCGTTCCAAGACCCCCAGGGTGGTGGGGAGGGCGAGGGGACTTCCGGGATTGGCCTCACGGGAAATGTCGGGTCCAACGTGCCGAATTAGGGGGGCGTGAGGCAGCTTCGCCCTCGTTAACGGAGTAGGGAGGGGCAGGGCGCCTAGGAGGGCGAGTATGGGACCCAGGCCATGCGCCTGGAGCTCTTTCCTGCACAGGGGGAACAATGGTGGAGTGGGGCTCGTGCTGGCAGCGGGAAGTGGGGCATGGGCCCTGAGGTCCCCCAGACCCTTCTCAATCAGAATCCTCGGTTAAAGTGCAGCGCGTGCCCGCCCCGCCCTAGAGGCGGAAGTGAGCCGCCGCACCGGGCGGCGCGCCCCTCCCCGCCCAGTGCCCCGGATGTAACGCCTCGTCGCCGAGAGCCGGGCGGGCGGGCTGGGCGCCGTCGCCTAGGGCATACGACTTAGGGCGGACGGAGGGACCCGCTCACGTGCAGTCACCACTCGCATGGCTTTCAGGGCAAAGACCCGGTCACAGCCTTTAGCTGCCCTCCCCAGACCGCGCCTGCCTCCTCCCAAGTCCCTCCCTCAGAGTCCAAGCCCGACCAGTTCCCCGCACCGCGCAGGCCTCGCAGTACCGTGATGTTGACGAAGGTTTTCCCGGGGACGGCGGCCCAGACGGAGGGCGAGTCCTTATAGCCCACGATGGCCGCGTCCTGACAGGTCCCGTCCGCCATGAGGTTGTCGATGTAGGCGTTCCACCCGGCCATGGTGCTGCTGTTGGGGCTGCGCTCGGTGCTGCTGCTGAAACCGCGGACTGGACTCGGGCTGGCGGGCGGGGGAAGGCGGAGAGCTTGGGGCACGCGCTACCGTCCGGACCGCGGCTCTGCTAGCTGTGCAGCAGCCCTTGTACCGCCACTTCCTGCTCCTCCCCCCACCCCTAGATTTTTATTTGCAAAGGGCGGCAGGGGCGGGGCCTGCTCCCCATCCCCTCCCTCCCCCCTCTGCCCAGAGACCGAACTTTGCAAATACAATTTAAAAAATCCCTCCCCCTATTGCAAAATTTGCAGAGTTCGATAGAAAGCACTGTAAAAGGAATGGGGGGCGGGGGCGGGGCAGAGGTTAGGGTTTGGACTCCACTTCGCATTGAATATAAACCAGACTTTGGTATAGGGGTAAAGGGAGTGATGAAAGTAAGGAAGAGAAAGGCGGAAGAAAGAGCAAGCTGCAAACTAAAGAGGGTTGGGGAAACCTGGGTTAAATGGGAAGACTACCCCTGCCCCCACCTCCGCCCGAGGGAAGCGACAGCGAGCGGCGGCGCGTGCGCCCGCGCCTGCGCCCGGGCGGGGAGGGAAGGCGCGTGGAGCAGTTGGGACCGGCGGCAGGATTGGCGGGCGGGCGCGCGCTGGGACGCGCTGGCCGGACACATTAGGGACTTTCTGGCGAAGGAAGGCGGGCTGGAAACTAGAGTCCGCCTGGTAGTGGGGGCGGGAGCGAGGGCGCGGGTGCGCGCGTTGCCGCCTTGACACTCTTGATTTTATTTATTCAAGAAATAAGGGAGCGAAGGGGAATTAGAATGCTCCCGCTACTCTCAGGGCTGCAGTCACCCAATGGGGGTACTTATGTTTCCTGCATCTGCCCGTGTGGCACAGGTTCTGCTCCCTCGAACCCGCCCCCTTCAGGGCATTATCTCTTCGCTGGATCAGCTCCAGTCAAGCACCTCACCCCACTTCCCAGTCTTCCCCTTCCCCGGCCAGCAGTTTGGGTGACCGGTCATGCTCCTTGGCCCGTCGCTGCTAGAGGTCACTAAGTGCAGGGCGAAATAGGCGGGACTACTTTTCAAGGCGGAAGAATACAAAGATGCCGGAGATTAGCAACTTTTTTCAAGAAGGAGATTGTTTCTTCTACTTAAGGCCCGTTTGGGCTTTTTCTTCTATTTTTATTTCTTCAATAAAACTTATGCTAAGAACTCGTCCGCGATTACTTGGCCCGTCGCCAACTGGGGAGCGGGCGGGGGGCCTGGTCCTGGTTGCCCGTTTTGGCGAGCTGGCCCCATTCGACCCACCTCGCCGCCGATGGGGCTTGGCCGCTTCCGGTCCCTCGGGGGAGGGACGCCCGGCTCACGCAGCGCCTCCTGGGCGGGAAGGGGCTCTGTTTCCATCTCGTTCTCCGGAGTTGGACGCAGCTTCCTCTGGGTCCCACCCCAAACCCCAAAGACCCCCGGCGCCCCCGAGCCCGTATTCCTCGACAGCCGCGGTGGCTGAGTCACCGGCCGACTCGGGCGGGGCTGCACGCGGGCACGTGGCGGCGCTGCCCGCCAGCCATCTCCTGACCTCTGACCTGTCCACACCCGGCTCCAGGGTGGAAAAATTCCCCTTTGGGAGCTGCCAGAGATAAGGGGGAGGGGCGGGGGAAGGATCATTGTTGGGGCGGTGGGAGTGGGGGGCTTGGGAAGAAGCTAGGGAGAGGGCTGCCGGGGTGAGTCACCCGGCGCTGGCCGCCCCGCCTCCGGCCGGGAGAACCTCCGAACCCGGGAAGAGGAGCCGAGGTGCTCCGTGACCGCGGCTGGCCCTCCCTCTCCCCGCCGGGTTGCTGACGGAACTCGGCATAGACCCCACACTCCCCAGACCCTCCAAGGCGGAGAGTTCCCAAGTGCCCACACGCATTTTTCAGTAAAGTTACAGGCAGACCACCCGCCTGGCCGTCGGCATTCAGACGCTCACAAAGGGCCACCCCCCTCCTCTGGTTCATTCAGTTGTTGTGTTTTTTTGTTTTTTTTTACTTTTGATTCAGAACCATCCAATTGATGGACTGGGGCCGCGCGTCCCGAAGCAGTCTGTTAGGAAAGGGGTTTCAGACCGACAGGCTCCAAGCAGAGAGAGAAGTTCTGAGCCAGCGCTATCGCAGGGCGTGGCGCCAGCTCTGAGAGCCCGTCTAAATTCGTCTCCCCGCTTTCTTCCCTGACCCCACCCTCGCCTGGCCGCTGGGATAGGGTAGGATAGGGTAGAACCGAGAGTAACCGGTATGAAGACCCTGAGGGGTAAGAGCCGGTCGCCTTCTAGGTGGGGGGAGGATTCACTGTTAGACTTCAGAGCTTGCCCAGAACCACTGTCCCTCCCCCGACTGAAGGCAGAGGCAGCCTGGCGCCTGCCACGTGAGCTGAGCATGTGTGGATGTCAATCCTGCAGCCCCTCTTCCAGGCCCCCTCCCCAGCCCTGCAGGGCTCAGGTTTCCCCTGGCCTTTCCTAAAGGGCACTAGTTCCTCTTTAACCTTTGCAAAAGGGAATATAATCCTGGGAAAGAGAGAGACCCCTGATCTTAAGCCCCTCTCCTGAACTTCCCAAGAAGTAGAATTAAAAGGAGAGATTTTTTTCGGGACTGAGAGAAAGTGGGGAGGCAGGGGAGGTGGGGCCAGGGCCAAAAGCTTCATGCTTCAGGCTGCAGTGGGTCCTTGGCTGCCAGCCAGGTGTGGAGGGGGGAGGATGGAGAGAGAGGCGGAGCTGGCCTGACGACCAGCTCGGGGATAAATGCCCAGCCTGAGAGGGGGTGAGCTGACACTGTCCCAGCTGCCACCTAGACTCGGAACTCATCCGTGACCCCCAGCAAAGACAACCCAGGTCTGGTGAAGCTGTGAGCCCCAGGGGGTGGAGATGGTAAAGGGTAAAGGTGGTGTTGAGTTGGAGAAAATGGATGGAATTTCAGCTTTTTTTTCCTCCTGGGTCTGGGGTTGCTTGATACAGACTGGAGGAATTGGATGGGGCAAACAATGAGAGCACCCAAGGATACAGGGAAAGGGAGGCTGTGAGGAGAGGCAGGTAGGGATGGATCCAGAAGGGTAGTTAGAATTAAAGCCAAATGAGGAATCAAGATTCCCCCGAGGATTTGGAGATGACTGGGGAGCAGAAAAATGAGAACCAGAATAGCCAGAGAGGATTTGAGGGCAAGGAGAGGCCATGGAGATTGTTTGACCAGAAGTTAGAAGGAGAAAGCATACGGGCAGTTTGGGGAAAATGGGAGTTCGGGGATGGGAATATGAGGAGTTATAAAGGAGAGGCCCCTGGATTCTTAGGATGGAAGGGTTGGAATAGGAGAGAGTCTGAGTGGAGGGGAGGGGGTGCTGTGCCTGCCTCTTTGGTCTGTGACCTTTTGTGGGGTATTTTTAGCTACATCACCTGCCTCCTTGGGGTGGGGAAGACTCTTAAAGGGCAAGGGATTTCTGGTTCCTTAAGGGATCAGCTGTCCACACTCAGCTCTTATTCTGCAGCCATGGCCATGCAGAAAATCTTTGCCCGGGAAATCCTGGACTCCAGGGGCAACCCCACGGTGGAGGTGGACCTGCACACGGCCAAGGGTAATGTAGGCCCGTTTAACTGGTTTGCCTCGGAAGACCCCAAACCCATCTGGCCTTTGTCACCTAGGTCTGTGCCACATCCCTTCTTTCCTCTGGGGTCCTCTTCCCCAGACCTTTCTCTGACTCCTCTTCCAACCTGGCTCCTGATTTCGGAGAAGCAGAAGTCTCTCTCTGCACTATCCTCTTATCCCTGGGCTTAGGAGGAATACTTCAGCCCTTTGTGCCTCGATGGGGCTCTCTGTGACTTTCCAATTCCTTGCACCCCAGGCCGATTCCGAGCAGCTGTGCCCAGCGGAGCTTCTACAGGTATCTATGAAGCCCTGGAACTAAGAGATGGAGACAAATCACGTTACTTGGGGAAAGGTGAGGAAAGGCCAGGGCAGGAGGAGCCCATGTGGGTGGTTTCATGTGGGCACACAGGGGTTAGAAGACTGGAACCTGAAGGTCTTGAGCTGGGGTCCACTCGAAGAGACTGTTGGGGAGAGCAGAACCATTCTGAACGAACCCGCTCTCCCGGCCTCTCTAGGGGTCCTGAAGGCTGTGGAACATATCAACAAGACTCTAGGCCCTGCTCTGCTGGAAAAGGCAAGTGCAGAAGCCTGCTCACCCTACCCTCCTCCCCACACTCCTGCTGTGCTCACCCAAGGCAGCCCATTCTTGAGAGGTGCCAGTTACCCCCTCTCCCTCAAATACTTTTCACTCCTGCATGCTTTGTCTCTGGAGAAATCTGACTTCTACTCTCTCCTCCTCACATCTGCCCTTCCAGAAACTAAGCGTTGTAGATCAAGAAAAAGTTGACAGATTTATGATTGAGCTGGATGGGACCGAGAATAAGTGTGAGTGAAGGGCTAGGGATGGGGGAAGGGATGGGAGAGAAAGCACAGGGGCAGAGGCCTGGTAAGGGTTAGTTTTGTGTCCCACATTTTGGGGCACACCATAGCTGGATGGATTTATTGTATTCACTCCACAGGCATTTCCTGATGCCTGCCTTCTGCCAGGCCTGGCCCAGGCTGTGGACACAGACCTGAAGCCCGCATGTTACATTCCCCTGGGTGGGGTCTCCCAGAGCTCCTCAGGCCCATGGGAGAGATCTGTTAACAGGCTTTTAATGCCGGTGATTTGGGGCCAGGATTCTTCTAGAGTCACCAAAAGGGGGTGTTTAAGAAATGATCCCAAACTCCGAGGGAGAAGCTCTCATACCTCCTCTTGCCCTTTCTAGCCAAGTTTGGAGCCAATGCCATCCTGGGTGTGTCCTTGGCTGTGTGTAAAGCAGGAGCAGCGGAGAAGGGGGTCCCGCTCTACCGACACATTGCAGATCTTGCCGGAAACCCAGACCTGGTACTCCCAGTGCCAGTAAGTGCAGCTTTGCCCCTGCCAGATCCCACAGGGCCAGCCCCTGGAAAATCCGCCCTCCAGACCCAGCTCCAGAGAAGCTGTTTCCTGAAATCGAACCTCTTATACTGCGGTCCAGCCCCCCCCTCCCCCTCCCAAACCTGCCCTTAAGACTCCCTATGCTTCCTTCCCTTGCAACTTAACCCAGTTCCTTCACATTCCAACCCTAGGCTCGAGAGCGCCAACCTCCAGCCCTGCACCTCACCCCCCACATCAGACTGAGAGCTGCTTCATGGCAAGGATCTTGGCCTTTCTTTATATCTTAAGTCCTTATTAAACCAAATTCCGTCTCTTTATAGAAGCCTTTTGAATTTAATCTTAATAATGTTACCATTTATTGTTACTTGTTAGGCAGTAACAATTGTATAAAGCCATCCATTCTGGAGACTAACTGCTAGGTTCATATCCTGGCTCTATTTACTAGCTCTGTTATCCTGGGCAAGTTATTTAACCTTTCCATACTTCAGTTTCCTTATCTGTAAACTGGGGAATGATAGTACCTAGTTAACAGGGTTTTGAGAGTGAAGTGAGCTAATACAACATATGTAAAGTACCTGCACATAGCCATGGCATGTAAGTGCTGGCTATTACTGTTGTCTTCATTATTATCATATACCAAGCACCTGCAAAGTGCTTTATGTCCAATTTTTCTTAATTTTCAGCAAAAGTCCCTGTGGGAAGTAGGTATTATCCCCATTTTAGAGAAATGAGGACATACCCTCTGATGAGTAAAATGACTCCTAGTAAGTAGAGAAGCCAGGATTCCACCTAGACACCCCATTCCTTCTTGATCCCTCTCATCTGGGGTCCTCCAGCCCAAGTCTGAGCCCCCTCTCCCCTTCCTAGGCTTTCAATGTGATCAATGGGGGCTCCCATGCTGGAAACAAGCTGGCCATGCAGGAGTTCATGATTCTGCCTGTGGGTGCCAGCTCCTTCAAGGAAGCCATGCGCATTGGTGCCGAGGTCTACCATCACCTCAAAGGAGTCATCAAGGCCAAATATGGGAAGGACGCCACCAATGTGGGCGATGAGGGCGGCTTTGCACCCAACATCCTGGAGAACAATGAGGGTCAGTGCTGAGCACTCTGTGGGGCAGAATCTATAGGTCCCCCCACAGAGAAGGGTTAGAGCCTGAGGCCTGTCTTTCTCCTCCCCCAGCCCTGGAGCTGCTGAAGACGGCCATCCAGGCAGCTGGTTACCCTGACAAGGTGGTGATTGGTATGGATGTAGCAGCTTCTGAGTTCTATCGCAACGGGAAGTATGATCTTGACTTCAAGTCTCCTGATGACCCCGCACGCCACATCACTGGAGAGAAGCTGGGGGAGCTGTACAAGAGCTTCATCAAGAACTATCCTGGTGAGACTCCCATGTGTTCCACTGTACGTTCTAGAGTCCCTGGCAACTAACACAGTGATTTCAGTGGTCTCCATTACCACCTACTCAGTTCCTTGCAACCCTTAGCCCCATCACAGTGCATGTCCAAACTCTGCCCCATCACTCCTTCACGAGGCCCCTTCTGACCTCTAACCCCTGACTCTGCCCTCAACTCCCACAGTGGTCTCCATTGAAGACCCCTTTGACCAGGATGACTGGGCTACCTGGACCTCGTTCCTTGCGGGGGTTGGCATTCAGATCGTGGGGGATGACCTCACAGTCACCAACCCCAAGAGAATTGCCCAGGCTGTTGAGAAAAAGGCCTGCAACTGTCTGTTGTTGAAGGTCAACCAGATCGGCTCAGTGACTGAATCCATCCAGGCGTGAGTCCCTCCTGGCCCAGGGCCCACCAAAGCCTCCCCCTGTTCTTACCTTTCCTGACTATCCATACCCACCAGACCACAGGGCTTTGACTACACCTTTTTTTTTTTTTTAATTTGCATATGGGCAGGAGGCACCAGGGATTGAACTCCAGACCTCCAGCACGGCAGGTCGGAGCTCTGCCTGCTGAGCCACGGCAGCCGCCCTGACTACACCTTTTGTCTGACCTGGGAACTTTGCCAGTGTGACCCTGTCATATCCCCCTTCCCCATCCCCAATGCCATTCCTCTCAGATTCTGCCATTCTTGCCACCAGAATCTCAGGAGCTCAGATTCAAGACCAGGAATTTCCCCTTCCCTTCTACTTCCCAAAGAACTATAGTCACTGCCCTCCCTGCAAAGCGACCACTTCCCTGTGGGGCAGTAGTACCCAGAAGAGATTAAGAAAGGAAAAGGGGCCCCCAGCCTTGGCTTCCCACAGAGGAAGTCCCATCAGGCTTATCAAGTTCCCTTTCTCTCCAGCTGCAAACTGGCTCAGTCTAATGGTTGGGGGGTGATGGTGAGCCACCGCTCTGGGGAGACTGAGGACACATTCATCGCTGATCTCGTGGTGGGGCTCTGCACAGGGCAGGTACTTATAGCTCTCCTTTGCTGAATGTCTGACCAGGTTTTCTGGGGACCCTGGCCTCCCACCTCTGAGTTAAATGTCACTATAGGCTGCTCCCTTGGGCCCAGCCCAACCCTCTCCAACTTCACCCAACCCTCTGAATTCCTCTCTACTCCTCAGATTAAGACCGGTGCCCCCTGCCGCTCGGAACGTCTGGCCAAATACAACCAGCTCATGAGGTACCGTGGGTGCTGTGGGCCTGGGAACTGGGGAGCTGAGGCTGTTGGGTTAGGAGCCAGCAGCCCTGACTTTGCCTTCTAGGATTGAAGAGGCTCTCGGGGACAAAGCTGTCTTTGCTGGACGCAAGTTCCGTAACCCAAAGGCCAAATAAGAAGCTGGAGGTCCCAGACCCCCACTGGACAGACCCAGGCCTTCAAGCTCTTCCCCCTGAAATAAACACTTGTGCCAATCAAGATAGTGGTGTCCTCCTCTGTGGGAGGAAGAGATTCTGGTCTCTGGGCTGGGTAAGACAGGGGGTGGAGAGGTGGGGGCAGGAAGGGCAGGTAGAGAACAGACATGTAACCTACTAGAACAAGGAGGAAGTGAGGGACTCAGAGAGGAAGTTGTGTTTGATCTAGAACAGAGAGGTTCACATAACGAGAGGTCGGCAGAAGCAGGTGCCATATGTGTAATGAAGCTGAAGAGGTACTGACAGAACAAGAAGCCAGCTCCAGGAGAGGCAGAGCAGAGATGAGGACCCCCCTCAGGAGGCAGGCGAGTCTAGATCAGGTCTTCCTATCAGTTGAAGTAAATGTCCATTGAATGCAGGGTAGAGGAGTAAAGATCACAGCTTGAGTGAGCTGCATGAGGAGGAAAGGACTAATGAGAACCACAACCACCTGCCTGGTGCCTAGGAGGACATGGAACTATTCTATCTGCTTGACGTTTATGGCCCATGTAAACAGTGTAATCTTTAAGTAGATCTATCATATAGGCGTTTTTATTATCCGCTTTTATTATCCCCATTTAAGGGTGAAGAAGCCGAGGCACAAAAGGGTTAAATAATTCACCTCCCCTGGGGTAAAAGAAATAGTAAGTGGTCAAGCCAGGATTCAAAACCAGGCCTCTGGGCTCCTAGTGTTTGTGCTCTTAAAATTTTTTATCTTATACATCCCTTTGCGGTGCCAATATTTGGTCATCTTCACCTACACAGCAATTTCATACTGTTTGACCTAAAATGATTCCCCTTCCTCTCTGCCAGTGCTTATAGGACCCACCTTTCTCTGCACAAACCAATCAACCCATCGGGTCAAACAGTGTTTATTGAATGTGAAGTAACCCCAGGCCTATGGGGAAGAAAATGCCAAGAAGAATAGGGAAGAATACAGATTAAATACCCGCTTGTACATTCACACTCTCTTTCACACATGCACACACACATCACATACATATTCAAGCTCCAACAGTGACAAATCAAGAACCTGCTTCCCCCAGCATGAGTGACAGCTAGTGGGAGATGGTTCAGAAGTGGGCTCCAGGATGGGTTCTAATAGCAGCAGCCTTGTCCCTCCTTGCTTCCTGCCCTGCCCCAGGGGCCAGAGGGAGCTTGGGTGCCTAGGAGGTAGGTGGCAATTCTTCCCCACTCTGCCGCAGACGCTTCTTGGCCCGGATCTCGTTCATGGCCTCTTCAATGGAGCGTGTGTCCCTCTTGTTGGCCACGGGCACTGGGGACAAATGGGAGGCTTGAGAGGACCTAGGGGGCCTGGGCCTTTCCTCCCCTCCCCACTATATCCTATGCTCCTGTTCCCAGCCCTCCTCCAGCTCCCACTGTGGCCTCACCACAGCCGTAGGTCTTGTTGGCCTGTAGCATGTGGGCCGCATCCTTGGCTGCTCCCTTGCCGATGAGGTGGCTGTACTTATCCTTGTAGTCGCTGGCGGGGCTCACCACCACGGGTCCCTGCTGGGCTTCCTCCTCCTCCTGCTGCTGGGCCAGCTCCTAGGGAGCAGAGGTAGCATACTGGTGCTCAGTGGCCTGGACCAACATTGCAAATGGGCTGCATGGCTCAGGGACTGCAGGGCATAGCTCACCCTTAGCTTCCGTTTTTCCTCAGCCTTCTGGGGGTCCCATTCTTCTCCACGACGGTAGGAGTCCAGCTCTTCATCTGATGGTGCAAACTCCTGGGGATGAGGGAAAGATAGGGTCAGGGACCCATATAAATGTTTCATCTCATTCCTCTCCATCAAAGGGGTTCAGGCTGAAAAGGGGAGAAGGGAGAGTGAGAACTCATGTCTTTCACCTTTTTGAAGATCATGACATAGCGACACTCATCGTCTTCCCCGAAGGAGAAAGATGTCAGGCCAGCCACTTCCACCACATCGTGTCTGGGAAGGGAAGGCAGATGGGAAAGAGTCCATTCAACCAGAAGGAGATCTAGTGGCCTTTTCTAAGGATTCCCCAGCTGGCTCTTTCATACCACCCTAGCAACCTGCCTTCCCCAGCCCAGAGACACTCACAGTATGCTCCTCTCTATCTTGCTCATCGGCTGAAACTTTTTCTTGATCTGCCCACTGTCTTGAATGAAATCTGACACCTCTTTCTCCATCTTGGGAGAAGAAAAAGGAAGAAGATATGAGATGATGGACCCACCCAAGCACCCCTCTCCCCCCAATTGTGCCAACATGCCATCTAGACTTTCCCACTCCTTCCCTATTCTCTATGCCACTCGCTTTCTCGCTTCACATCTCTGGAGACATTTTCAAGACACTTGAGTCCACAACCTTCCAATTCTAACTTTTAGGAAGTCCTTCCTCAGGGCTGCTTTGATGTCTCCAGTTGTTCTCACCCTTTTACGAAACTCCACCTTCTGTTGTTTCTCTTGTTCTTGTAGTTTCTTCAGGCGGGCAGCCTGCTCTGGGGATGAGAAATGGCTGTATGAGGCCAGGGCTGGAAGTCTGGATGGGGAGCATTTGTAAAGTTTCAAAGGTTCCATGTCCAGTGGAAGGTATCAAGCTGGAATACTCTTTATTCATCAAGCATTTATTAATGTGTACTACCTACCTGACCTAATGATAGGCCCTGGTATGCAAAGGTAATTAAGATACATGGTTGTCCAACTCCTGGAATCCAGAATGGGAACGAAGCCTTATAATTCTCTATAGCTTAATATAATTATAGGATATATCTCAGACTATGGTGGACTGATAATTAAAAAGTATTAGTAGAGTCCCTTCAAAATCTGAAGGGGAAAATATATATATGAAACTATTAACTCCAATCTGGGAAACTTTAGGTACTGTCTCAACCACTGGGGACTCCCAAGAGTAGAGGCCAAGCTCTGGATTTTGAGACTTACCCTTATGAAACTTTTTTTCTGTAGGGGAGAAGCTAAGACTACCCATAACAAGACCTAAGAGTTGCTTCCAGGAAGTCTTTTTTTGATCAGATGTGGCCTCTCTCTAAGCCCAAACGTGCAAGGAAGATCATTCCCCTCCGCCCCTCCTCCCTATGTGGTACATGACACTCAGGGGTGAAAGTCTCCATGACAATATGGGGTGTGACTTCCGGGATGAGTATGGCCCTGACATCTTGGAACTGACACCTTCCTGACCAAAAGGGGGAAAAGAATGTAGTAAAATAAGGAATCAGTGGCCAAGAGTGATCAAATGGAGTCAAGGGGCTATTTTGCCAGCTTCAGTTAATTAGTGCTAATTGCCATGGATTGCTAAACCCCCAATCACTATCACTCCTGTTGACTTTTAAGAACATCTAGGGCTCCAACTAAGACTCTATAAAAGTTTCATGTACTAGGTTTGCCTTTCTGGAACCTACAATTCCTGGAGGGTTTTTAGGTCAGACAAATCCTAAAACTCAGAGAGGCCAGCCTCTCAGGATTATCAGTTAATCACATCCCCCATCCTTTAGTGTGGATACCCCTTCTCAATGTTAAAAAGTCATAACAGGCATTGCCTAAAGATTGCTATAGATTGGGAGAAGGATTAAAGAAGAAGGAGGAATTATAACAGAGAAAATGGGATTCAACAAATGACTACGGCTGCTGAATTACTATATTAATATTCCTTCTAGCCTCCAGTGTTTTGGAGCAGCTAGAAGGAAAAAATCTGAGATGATGGAATAGTAGCCCATAACAAATTCTGGGATCTGTTTGTAACTAATTGTTGACGTGGGCTTTGTAAATTATTGCTTTTTTCTTTCTTTGCTTTGTATATATGTTATATTATACAATAAAAAAAGTTTAAAGATACAATGGTTGTGACAATGAGTAGAATCATGCTTAACCCCATTTTTAAACCCTACTAAAGAAACCAATTAAATACTTATTTAACACCCACCACACACAAAGAATTAGAAGGCATCTGGAGAGATGAGGAGAATAAACTAAGCCCTTGGCCTCCAAGAGTTATCATCTCATTGTCTACATAACAAGGAGGAAGTTATTTAACTTATATTTTGTAACACTCCCCACTTACCACTTCTACCAGATGGATGGGGCTGAATGGCTAGTTGGACATAGTTCTTTGGGAATGCAGGTGCGTGAGGTTAGTGGCAAAGGAACTCCCCACCCTGGGGGTCTTACTTAACCCTTCTCCCCTTCCTTCAATCCTGCCTTCATACCCACCATATGATGCCTCCTGGAGCATGGTGTAATTTCAACCTGGGCCCCCCACTCCCGCCTGTCTTCCCTCAGGATGTGACGGTACATTGAAGCATGCGCCCTTACTACTCCTGCTCCTCAGCCTGGAATAACCTCCACCTTTGTCTTCTGCCATTTCTAGTCCTTTAAAGCTTTAAGATCCACTTCCACCGGCTCTGAATCCCTCCAGCTGCACTGAATCTCTTCCTATGTCCTAATCACTCCATGTCTTTGCACAGGGTGTTCCTTCTGCCTGGAACACTTTCCTTCCTCTAGGAAACTTTTGAGATTTACCATGAGTTAGAGTTACTTCTCCCTCTGGGCTCCATGACACCAGTTATAGCCTGTGCTGAAAACCAACATAATGCAACTTTTTAAAATTTTTTTCTCATACCAGACAGCCTAGGAGTTCTTCAACAGTTAGCAGAATAAGCGCTCAACTGCCTGACCCCCACTGCATACCTTGGGCCACCACCTGGTTCTCTAGCTGGTTTGAGTCCTCTCTCTCCATCTAGGGACATGGCAGGAGAATGGTTAAGAACATAGGCTTAAAAGTCACACCTAGATTTGAAACCCTGCCACTTACTAACCATGTAACCTCAGGCAAGTAACTTGACTCTGAACTTCAGTTTACCAGTCTGTCAAGCGAGGCTAGTAATCCCCCACCTAGACAGTCGTGGTGAGCATTCAATAATTCCAATTTTCCATTCCCATTATGCTCCCTCCTTTTTACAGTCTCTTCCCCCTCTCACTCAAATGATCTGTTCTCGGCTCATTTGGATCACTGCAGAGTAGGTCAGTACCCTCAGTACACACTCTCACAGCAATCATTTTTCTTTCAGAGCACTTATCAAGGTGGTTATTAAACGCCAGTGTGATCATTTCATCAATGCGCGATCAGCCCGCGCTATGGGCTCCTTGAAGGTATCCCGGCCCCTGGCACACAGCAGGCGTTTAGTGAGTAATGGATGATATCTTGATATTAAGCAATGATTAATATTTAGATATTAAGCCCGGGATGGGCTCGTCCAGGGTCAAAACCCGCAGGATTGTGAGCTGGGGTCCTCCCCAAGGCAGTCATTTTCGCCGGCTTCATGCACTTGCCGTAGCGGGCAATCCCCGGGAGGCCTCCACCGCCTGCTGGGCAGCGCCCTAGACTGGCCCAAGAACTCCAGAGCCCGCCAGCAAGGAAGTAACTCGGAGGACACAGGCGGGAGACTATGACCAATCGGACGGGACCGGGATATTTTCATCCCTCCAATCAGCATCATGATCCGCCAAGACAGCTCGGGAATTTAAGACTACAGATGGGAAAAGGTTATTAGTGGGAGACAGGAGGGGCGGGGTTAAACCAAGTAGGAGGGGTAGAAAGGCACCGAAAGGACCACCAGGACCCAGCAACCAATAGGCGGTGCTGAGAGTGGGGCGGGTCAGAAGAAAGGTCGAACAAAACTTAATAGGTAGAGGCTTAAATTGAGATAACCAATAGAGGTGAAAAGATTGTAGATAAGGGTGTCCTGAGTCCAATCGGAATACAGACGCATAAACACCGGCGGGGGAGGGGGGAGGAGCCAAGATGCAGTCGTATACGCCCTGTTTTAATGCGAGGACACGACGGGGATGGGTGGAATTGGAGGCATCCTGCCAATCAGAGCACACCACAGTGGACCGGCGGGTCCGTCGGCTAGTAGAAAACAAGGACTGTGGAAGCCAGGGTCGGGAACAGGAGGGGGTGGAGCTAGGCCTCAGGTTAGCCAATTATCGTCCGTTAAGGGCAGGGGGCGGGCCTGCAGCCCTTTTAAGGACTTTGGGGGGCTCCGAAAGGGCCTGTGAGGGGTCTTTCAAGGTTGTGGAGGCGGCATCTTCCAGAAGGAAAAGTGCGGTCCCAAGAACCAAGCGAAGAAAGGCGGTTGTGAATTTGGGATCCTCACCTCGGGCCTTGCGCCGAGTCTCCTGGTCACCGAGGCTGGGCGGCTTCTCCATGGAGCTCAGGATGGAGCCCAGTAGGTCCGCCATCTTGGGAGAAACTGAGAAGGGGCGGTGCATCTTAAAGGGAAAGGCGAAATGCCTTTAAAGGTCGGAAACTCTTCGGAGGCGATAAACCACGCGACGGCCCCGCCCCGGCGCTGATGCGAGGACCCGCCCCTTCCTGCCCCTCCCCGCCCCCCCGTAGACAGAGGCCGGAGGCAGGCTGGTGCAGCGACGTTTAATGGCAATTCGTATAAACCAAGCCCATGCACACGGAGAAAGTGCTCATGGAGCCGGCAGGAGGCCCACCCCGCGACAGGGAACCACAAGCCCAGCCGTGCAGCCCTTCCCGCGGCGCCTTAAATAGATTCTTCACTATACTCTGTATGTTACATTATGTACAAGCCCCCTCCCCTTGGGGGACAGGGGCGGGACTCCTATACACCCCCTCCCCTTTGGCCGCGAGGTTGGTGGCCTGAGTTGGGATGATGAAGACAGGGGCAGAGAGGGAGGGGAACAGACGCAAACATGCGGAGTCGGAATAGGGGCACGGTCAGCCCTGAAACACGACGCGAGCGCGCAGCGAAGGCAGAGGTGAGACCGAGGCGGCTACATTCAGAGACGCGTCGAACAAATAAATAAGGCAAGTCAGGAAGGGGCCGAGTCCGGTGCAGGCAGGGAGGGCTCCGTAGATCACAGCTGAAGATGCAGGTATGTAGAGCGTGGGTCTTCTGGAGCCACGGACCAAAAAAGAGGGGACACGACCAAGAGGGAAGAGGAGAGAGGGGTGAGGAGCAGGGATTTGGGAGAGGGAGTTCAGCACTTCAGAGAGGGGAGGGGGTGAAGGGGAAAGCTGCCAACTGGGGGCTCCCCCTCCCCCAGAAAGCCTCTCCCGGTTAAGACTGCAAGAAGCCCCTCAGAGTGGTGAGAAAGGCAGTGGAGAGGTCAGGTGGCCAGTCCAGGTTGGGGAAGTCCTTCCAGCTCCTGATTCTGCTTCAGTTCCCTCATCCTGCAGAGAGACAAGGAAGGAGTCAGAGGAGACCACTGTATTGGGTGGTTAGATGGTGCAGGTACCAGGGCAGAAATTCAGCAAAGAGAAGGGAAGAGTACCTGTGTCGGCAGCGCCGCAGGAATCTCATGATCTTCCTGGCTGCCTGGTCCTGCTTCTTGGTGAGAAAGGAGCCTCTGGTGGAGGAAAGAAAAGCTGAGGAGACCTTGCACAACACCTAGGCATCCTATGCACTTTAACTCTTAGGAATGTTGGCAGGGAAGAACAGTAACGATACTGGGGTCCTGTGGGCAGTGGGCATGGCCAAAGTGGGTAGGCACGGAGCCCTTGGGCTGGGGGGGCTGGGTTGTACTTGTTGCGGGTAGGCCGGCGGCGGTAGGAGCGGTAGTGCTGCTGGATGAGCACGGCTGCTCGGCGGCTCTGCTGAAATCGCTTCTGTTCATAGTAGCTTCGGAACTTGCTCTGGATCAGGATGGCCGCCTGGGTCATCTTCTTATAGAGTGCAAACTGCAGGCGTGGGGAAGAGGGACAGGGACTACAATGGAAGGATTGAGAGCCCAACCCCTGGGGGATACCCCCAAGTTCAGTTAACACATGTCTGTTTCCCACACGCTCTTGGAAAGGCTGAATCATTCCAGACAACCTCACGCCCAGATCTCATGCCTAATACCTTAAGTGCAATCCAGGTCAGCTTGTGGAAAGAGAAGGGGAATTAAAGCTCCAGCAGCATTCTCTATGCTCTGGGTTAGGATGGGTATGTGTGGGGGTGGATAGCTGGGTGAGTGGACAGGAGGTTAAGTCTTCCAAAGAGAAGGGTCTCACCTGCTTATACTTCCGGTAACAGCGCTGGATCACAGCTGCTGCTACCTCCTGCTGCTCCTTCAGCCGCCGGCCCTAGGGGAAGGAGAAGTGGGGTCTCATCATCTGATGTCCCACCTCTCCCTCTCCCAGGAATCTGTCTTGTCCCTTCCCTGACCCTTTACCCCATCTGAGACCTGTCTGGATAACTCTTAAAAGCCCAGGGAACCCACAGTCTCCCCTGATCCAAGATTACGTCTGTTGTCCTGAGGACCCCAGCCTCCTGACCTTATACTTTCGGAAAGCTGTCTGGATGACTCGGGCTGCCTCATACAGTTCCCGCTGCTCATGATCTGACAGCGTTAGCAGGGCAAAATCACTCTCCATTTTGCCACTGGCAGATGCAGAAAGGAACTCCGCCCAGGAAGGTGCTGGAGGGATAGCCAGGCGACCCCGCTCAAAGGGCAGTTCACTGTGGGGGAAGGGGAGAAGGGATGTCATAGGGCATCTTAAGTCCCTCTTCTGCTTAGGATTGTTCTGAGGGGAGCTCTCCAGCCAGAGTCTGGAGAGACTGACTTCAGAGTTCACGAGCTAATTCCATTCCCTTCTCAAAGGCCCTGAGGCCTTAGCCAAAAAGGAGCTTTGGCTGTGGGGAAGCCCCCTTCCTTCCTCCCTCCTATCCTCCATTAAGGAAGAATCCTGCGGTTTTGTCCTGAGTTGGCCACCTGGGAGGGGCTGAGCTGGGGAAATGGTCCACATTCTCCAGGTAGCTGGCCAGCCAGGACATGGTCTCACTGAGCCCCACGGCCCCTGTCCGCTCCCGCAGCGGGGCTCCAGCCTCAGGCAGCCCCACAAAGTCCTCTCGTTTAATCCGCTCTGGTGTGGCTTCGATGATTTGCTTGGCCAGAGAGATCATGTCCACCTGGATGAAGGAGAAGCTGGGTAAGCCTCAAGAGGCCCCAACTGCCAGATATTCCTGCCCTGCCAAAGCTGTGACCTGAATCCACTCCCTGTCTTGTTCCTTTTCTCACTACCTGATGCTGAGGCTTCAGAGACTGCTTTCCCTCCCACTGTTCAGACTTACTCACTTGTATTTACTGGGTTCCTACTTGGGAGTACAGCCCTCTATGTTGCGACGTTGTGGAGAGGACATAGGATAGAAAGAACATCGCCAAGTGGAGATTCAGGGGCTAAGCAAATGAGGGATTTCACTACCCATCCTTGCTGACCACCCACTGTCCCCACCCAGGCCTATTCCATACCAGCCAACCCGCACAGACCTTCACTACAGCACAGTCTTTCCATGGACTTGGCCATTTACTCCCTACCCACCCCCAGCTCCCTAAGAACCAACCCAA
This sequence comes from Myrmecophaga tridactyla, assembly GCA_004026745.1. Lineage (NCBI taxonomy): Eukaryota > Metazoa > Chordata > Mammalia > Pilosa > Myrmecophagidae > Myrmecophaga > Myrmecophaga tridactyla. The sequence continues at coordinate 24,014 of PVIY010014067.1, read as the reverse complement.
GCCTTGCTGACTACATGAGGCCCTGTTGAATGGCTCCAACCTTGCTTTTCCTCCAGCCTTGAACTCCACAGCACTTCTGGCCAGCTACACTCAACATATCCTACCCTGTGACATTCTTTTTAAATCTGTCAGCCTTGCTAAAGCAGGTATGTTCCCAGGTTCTAGCAGATAAGTAGGCCAATACACTTGAGGAGTTACTCTTTTTACTTATTCATTCATTCATTCCATAATACTTTCTTAGCTTTTGCCCAGTACAAGCCTCCTCCCCACCCCAGATCACGGCCACATACTTCCACTTTGCCAATCTCTCCCCTCCACAAACCTTCCATTTGCCCGCCATCACCCTAGTATCCCAAGATGGGTCATCAGGTAACTGATTAGAAATCCCCCTACCACTAGAGCTCTAGCTGAAGTACTCCCCAGAATTAACCTCTGATGTCTTATGACTTCTGAGTCACAAGGACTGAAAAGAGCTAAGTAAAGTGCTGCCATGCCTGTCTCCAAATGAAAGTAAATGGCCCCTTCTTCCCAAACTGAAGCCAGACTCTGATTCTGCTTCACGGGCTAATTTGCCTCAGCCCACTTCTATATCTCACTCCATTTCTAGCTCTCATAATTCTATCAACATAAGCAGTACCGGGATCACATCCACAGCGGGTGGGCTGTCAGCTTCATCTGCTGTGGCCCCACCATCTGAGGCTGGTAGGAGAATAGGAGACAAGGGTGGGGGCCTTTTGAGATTGGTGGCCTTATAGTCCATGAGGAGGAGGGGGGCCTCTGGGGCACTGGAGGAGAGCCAGCCTGGGACCATCTCTTCCATAGTAATCTCAGAGGCTGGAAGAGGAGCAGGGGGAGGGCTGCCATCTGGGGCACTAGAATAGGCTGAGGTGACAGAGAATGTGCCATCTGACAGCTCCGAGGGCGAAGAGACACTGCTCAGACCTGTGAGAGTGAGGGAAGAGAGTGAGGGCAGTAGGAGCCGTCTGCCATCCAGCTCTCCTACCAGCCCCATCCTTCTCTATCTCCCTGTTGGTTCTTGTTACTATTAGCTCCTCTCCCTTGCCTCTTCCTTGTACTCTTTCTGTCTCCCAACCTTTGACTTTGCCCTCACTTACCTTCCCACCCATATCCCTCCCTCAAGAAGATTAGGGGCTATTCTTTTTTATAACTACCCTGAAAGTTAGAAAGTATTTCAAAATAAAAATGTTAAAAAAGAAAAGATTAGAGGCAGCCCTCACCTGTGTCCGGGCTGGAAGAAGGTGGCGACAGGGCCACGGGGGGCTCAACGGAAGCTTCCTGTCTCTGCAGTTCTTCAAGGCAGCGGGCAAGGCGCACGTGACCCCGAGAATGAGCCACGGAGAGGGGTAGACGGCCCAGAGAGTCGGGAATGCTCAGGGCCTGCCGGTTCCAGCGGAAAAGGAGCACAGCTGCTTCCAGATGTCCCAGGGCACAAGCCCACATCTGAGGAAAGGGATGGGGAGAGGACAGGGGATGGGGGTGGGATGGAAGCAAGGCCTGGGGGCTCTTCTTTCAGGTGGCCAGGTCTTCTGTCTCTTGCCCTCCCACTCTTTCATGAGTCCTTCAAAGGTTCATCCTGTCCACCTTTGCCCCAAGTGGACTCAGGAATCCTGTATCCTTACCAGTGGGGTGCAAGAGAAATGATCCACGTTGAGCGGGTCAACCTCTTGTTCTAAGTCCAAGCTTCCAGTCTCCACACTCCTGGAGGGTTTGGGAGAGGAAACACAGCGCCCAGTCAAAACAAAAGTTGGCAATGTAGGGACATCCAGAAGTAGAGGGACTGGGAAGCAACTGTCTAGAAGTACTAAGGTCAGTGGGGCAAGGCAGTCAAAAGAGATCAGTAAAGTTAAGGAGACTAAAAAGTCAAAGTGTCATAAGTCGAGGGCTATTAAAACCCCCCCAAATGCAAGTCCTCTTCCAGCCCCTCTTCCTTCCCACAGTGACTCCAGCTCTCTCTTAGCAAGTCTCCCTGTCTTCCAGTTCCTCTGCAGTCCTCTTGCACTTCAGTCCCAGTAGCTGCCCAGCCCCCTCCCAGCTGTCCCCGCTCACCGCCACTGGCTCAGGGTCTCGATGAGGCGGGCGTAGCCCTGGGCAGCGGCTAGGTGAAGAAGACTCATGCCCCGGAAGGGGCTTCCATGGGCCAGACGTTCAGGACCCCTCCAGGTGGAACGTGGGATCATGCTCTCTACTAAGACAACCACCCGAGCCTCGAACCCGGGTCCCTGGCCTTCGTCCTGCAGTACACAAAACTTTGGGTAGGGACCTGGGAGTCCAGTCCCCTGGTTTGCCATGGCCTCGGTCATCTGACATCTGTCCTCCCATCTCCCCACACTGCCTGCTCCAGGTTCCCACCACTGGGACCTGACAGCCCATCCATTCTCAAGTCCCCATGTGGCCTCAGTGTCCTCCCACTCTAGCCACCACCTTCCTCCTCTGGAGCCAGGCTGAACACACCTTGCCCATGTTGTGCCTTCACGTCAGCTCAGAGGAGCACTGCACCCACATCCAGCTTCTCTCCTCAGAACCTAGAGTCCTCTCTGAGCCTCTCCCCAGGCCTCCTTGAGAGCCTCGGGACCCACAGAGCCTTCAGCCCCAACTCTCCTGATCCCCTCCCCCCATCTCCTTCCCCTCCACCCTTCTTCAGACCAGAAATAGTCTGAAGCCTGCCGTGCCAAGAGGGTGCTCAGAATAACCACTCTTGCACAGGGCGGGGGTGGGAGCAAGGTGACGTCATGGAGAAGGGAGGAGGAGGACTGCCTGAGGAGGCTGGGGACAGGAAAGCGAGGAGGGTCATATACCAGAGCCATTTTCTTTAGGAAGACCTACCCTGCCCCCACTGCAGACTGCCCTCATGGAAGTACCTGAATTGGAGGAACATCAGGACCTTGGCAGGGTGCCTGCCCAGCTGCTGCAATCTCAGCCATCCGCTTCTCCATCTGCTCCAATCGCTCCAGGATGGACATCCGGAACTGGTTGTCTGAGGGGGAATGGGTATGGGAGGCTAAGTGGGCAGGTTCTTGGTGATACACTGAACACAAAAACTGGAGGTGAAGATACAAAGTCATATTCTTAACTCTTCCTCCAAATAACAGCTCCTTTACCTACACACCTTCTAAATAAAGCCCACCAAGACTTAGTCCTCAAAAGAGGGCTCTTAATACTATCCATATACTAGAACAAGAAACCAGAACTAAGACTTTTTCCATCAAGACACAGAGATGGTAGAAATTCCAAAACAGCCCCCAGCCCCCAGGTGCCCCAAATCACACATATACATGCACTCCACCAGCCTTTTCCTAGATGAAATGTTTCCTTGGTTCACCTTGCCCCAGACACTACCTTTGTCCCCCATGCTGGGACTGAAGGACTCCAGGGTCCTCCTCTCTGTTAATCACTGGCCAAAAGAGCTCGGGGACTGTGATTTGAAAGCACCGCCCCTTCCAGCTGGCCCCCCGCAGCTGTCCACAAAGAGGATGGCGGGAGAGGGGAGGTGACAGAGATGGATAGCCATGTACATTCCTCCTCCTCCCCCCAGCCCCCATACACAAATACACACGCGCACGCACTCACACACACACACTCCAAGCTATATCTGTCCCCTTCTGAGATCACACAAGGACAAGGAGGGGACCAGAGCCATGGGAAAACAGGCACAGAGACACTGGGTGGAGACTGGGATGTTCTCAGATGCCAGGACAGGAGGAGACAGAGACGTGTTAGAAGGGGATGAAGGTGGAGAGGTACCGTGGGGGAATGGGATAGAGCCTGACGGACAGATATCCAGTTATAACAGAAAGAAAAGAAAAAAATAAGGCAAAGGGTAGAGGAGAAAGGACAAGAGGGAGCTGGGGAAGGGGGTGTGCTGAACAAGCAATTAAGAAAGGTTAAGAAGGTAAGAAGAAAGGCAAGTTGAGACACTGGGCTGAAAAGAAATGGAAATGGAAAGAGGGGACCCATAGGCGAGATGGTGAAACAGATGAGACAAGAACAGAAACATAAGGGATGAACAGTCACAGAGCAGAACAAAGACAGAGCAGGACCAAGAAACCTGGCAAGAGCCCAAGGTAGACAGACTCAAGTCCGAGAGACAGGCAACCCAGCACACACAGAGAGATGGGCAGCCTCCACGAGGAAGGCCAAACCAGAAACAAAAGCCCCTGCCAGAGAAGTGGATATGAAGGGAGACAGACAAACCCAACGAAGGGCAACAGCAGAACTGAAAGAAACTAAGAGGCAACAACAGGGACACCAAGAGGAAAAGGCTAAGAAAAATAAACCTCAAGACAGAAGCAGGTGCAGACAGAAACAGTTCTCAAAGCCACAGAGAAGGATAATCAGTAAAAGGAGTATGCAGGCACGCACACACACATGTATATACATGTGTGTGTGCGTGTGTGTGTGTGTGTATAATAAATACATCACAATCTTAGCAGTAGTGGATATCAATGAGCAGTAATGTTTTAGGTGATTTTCATTTTCTACTTCATGTTTTTATGTAATTTCCAAATTTCCTATCATGAATACATATTTTTATAATACGAGGAAAAAAACTAAGAAATTTTAACACGTGTAGTATATATACACTCATGCATATCACATATCTGTTGCTCCTGACCCTGTTCCTGTCCTAGCCTCTAGGCCTTGCTTGCCTATGGGATGGAAAGGACAAGGCAAGAACTGGGATGAAGATGAGTCCAAGATTTATGGGAAAGAGAAGGTAAGGAAAGTTTGCTGCCACATTCAGAGATGACCAATGAACCAGAGTTGAAAGAAGAGTGGTAAAGTGCAAACTAGGCAATAGGCTGCCTGGGTCCTGAAGGGGTGCATGAGCGTGTAATGAGACTCTGTGGTGGTGGGGCTGGACACTTGGGGTCAGAGGGCTAGGTACTCACCATCCAGGGACAACCAGTCAAGCTGAGTACTAGGCAGAGACAGGAAACGGCGGGCTCGATACTCAAAGAGCACAGAAGCAGAAAGGGGCCCATCCCGCCCTGCCACCTGCAAAGACACCAGCCCTACCTCATGGGCTGGGGAGGGCAGTATCAGTGAGAAGGGCTCTCTTTTCGTGGTGCCTTCACTGGCCACCTGGATCAGAGCTACAGATGATCATTCTATATCAAATCCCCCCACTCCCCTTCTGTCATCCAAGAGGCTCTTAACTTCAATGGCCTTATCTGGGAAGGGATTTGATTCATCTGAGAGCTTAGTACCTACTATATACCAGAGACCCTTTGGATTCTAGACCCTGTGGTTGAAGATGTTTGTTATTTGGCAACAAGGCCTAGAAGCTGAGGGTTAAGAGATACCTATATCTTAGAAATAATCTCATGAGGAATAAACCCTTGGTTGCCCAAGATCAGAGTCCAGAGGCTATGACCCTGCTATTAAGATGGGGGGAAGGGAGGTTAGCTATTCAAGAACAGTGTCCAGTGAGACCTGTGTCCCAAGGACTCAATGTCCATGGCCTTGAGAATGTAATCACCAGGCCCTGGACTCAAAACCAGTAGCTAAGACTCTTCCTCCCAATCCCCAACTCCTATGGTCTTATCCTCTTCCTTCCATGCATGGTTGAGCACGGCTGTTAAGACTGGAGAACACACTCACAGACAGCAAAGGTTATCAACTAATTCTCGGGGCCCCACAGAAAGGCTGGATATTGAGTACAAGATAAGGGACAAGGTGGCAAGAGGGCAGAGAGGACTCTTGGCAATGGAGTCCAGACCAGCACTGTCCAACTAAAATTTGGACCAAAAATTACAGAATTTTCTGCAATGCTGGGAACGTTCTATATCTACACCATCCAACAGGATGTGGCTACTAAACAATCAATGTGATGAGTGCAACTGAGGAACTGAATTTTTAATTTTACTTCATTTTAATTACTTTAAATTTAAATAGCTACATGTGGCTAGTGGCTAGCGTACTGGACAACCCAGATCTGGAAGCCTGTGTCCTCTACTGCCCACTGTCTCTCCCTTCTCATTCTCCCAAGAGTTCCCTGTACTGGAAGCAGAAACTCAGACTCCATCTAAGCCAGAGATTGGGACGGATATCAGATAATTTTTTGGTCAAACAGCTGACCTTACAGGAAGGAGAACAAAGACCTAGGGAAGGGGTTGACTTATCCAAGGTCACTAGTTAGGAGTAGATTTCTTGGACCTAGAACCTAGCCTTCCCAATACCCATGCCCAGGCTATTTAGCTCTGGCCAGGCTCATCTGCATGCTGTGGGAATGTGGGGCTCGGCCTCAGGACTGGATGAGATCCTTGTCCTCTCCGGAACAACCCAACACATTTGTTCCCAAGGCTTCTTGGAAGCCCAGAGGTCTTGATCTGTCCTAACGGCCCATGGGTTAGTCCCTTTCCCTACCCATCCCAATGGCCATACCAGGACAGTAGCAGCGTAAGACACCAGGCTGGACAAGTGAGGCTGGCACTGCAATGTGATCAAAGACGCAGGAGTAATGCTCGGAGGTCTCAGTCCAGGGACCTGTGATGAGCACCTTGACCCCACCCTGTAGACAGAGGCCAGAGTCATGTGACTGGAAGGGGCAGTGGATGTTCTTTCACACTCTCATTTACTCATGTGTTCAGATCTATAGAGTACCTATCATATGTCAGGCCCTCTGTGCCGTCTGGTGATACAGGGATGCTCCAGGTCAGCTGGGTGAGCTCAGCTAGTCCATCCCTGCCAAGTGGTTACCTAATCACTAGTGGGAACTCACTGCCTTCCCCAAAGCTATCAACTCATTTGCAGATAGCTCTAATCATGAGGAAGTCCTATTTTTTTAGGCTGATTCACCCTAAAAGTTCTTCTCTTCCTTTTCTGGAACAGCAGCAAACTGAACTCCTCACCATTGCTGAAGACAGTAGTTGAGCTAACCGAAATCTGCAATCGCATCCGTGATCTGTTTCCTTTTCTTCCTTTTCTCTAATGGCCCCCAGCTCCCTCTCCCTAAAAACAGTCACCAAAGGAATGAGGTCCCTGGCACACTCATGCAACTACAGTTAACCAGAAGGAAGGAGGAGAAAAGGGCTAGTTGGTGGGGACTATGGAAACAGGGAAGGAGCTACACTCTGAAAAAAATGGAGATTGGTAAGAGAGCTAAAAAGGCATAAAAACTGAGGGGAACTAGGTCACAGACCACAGGGGGCAAGGGGCAATGTCAATACAGAAAACAAATGGCACAGAGAAGGGAGGAGGGAAGTCTAAGACTCACCTCTGGGTAGGACCACTCTGGGGAGAAGTCTGTGATGGTGCTAAGAGCAGGAGACAGCTGGGAGTTTGGGGCAGGGATGCTTGGTGCTTCATCGCTGATGAGTTCTCCCATGAGGTCTGGGAATGATGAAAGACTGAAGGGCTCCAGTTCGCTGGCCCCACCAGGTCCTCCGAACAAGGCTTCCCCTCTTCCTACCCTGCCTGATGGCTCCACGGAGGCAGGGGAGGGTGGGGGTGAAGGAGGGGGTGAAGGGGCAGGTGGGGCAGCCCCCTGGGTCTTGAGCTCTTCCCCACTATCATCATCTTCAATAAAGAAGCAATTTCCTCTTCTCCCACCTACTCCTGACTGTGGAGAGGGTCCCCGAGCAGCTGCCTGGGGCTCCAGGGCAGCAGCAGGCTCTAGAGCAGGACAGGGGGTATGGGCGGCTTCTGCCTCAGGGAAGTCTGGGCTTACTCCCTGACCCCCTCCATATGTCTGGCCCCTCTGGGGGCTGTTGAGAAAACGATCGGGGTCAAAGGCAGGACTGGAAGGAGCTGGTGGGGCAGAAGGCTCAGAGCCTACCACCACTGCCAAGCTCATGGAAGGCCTAGGATCAGCCTGAGGAGCCAAATGCCTGGTGGGTGTCAAGCCCCCAGTACGCTGCTCCACTCCCGTTAGGAGAAGGATGGCAGTACCCCCTCTGGATGAACCCCCACGAGAGGTAGGAGGGCTAGGTCTGATCTCTAGGGGTTCAGCAAAGCCTGAGGAAGAGGAAGAGGAGGAGGAAGAAGATGGGGAGGTATGTGCCTTGGGGAGCTCTGGGGGAACTGGGGCTATTAGTGGAGGAGGCTCAGGGGGATGGGGATGGGGGATAGAGGTCAGGGTTAAAGCTCGGGGCTCCACTTTGGGGGAGATGATGCGATGTTTCGTGCTGCTACATTTGTGGGTAAGGCTCCCAGAACCTGGAGTGAGAGAGAGGTTGGGAGGAGAGAAAGGGTAAGACACATCTTCTCTTCTTCAGTCTTCCCCTGCTAGAAACCTTTATGTATTTACTGCGACTTGTTATCGACCAGAGGTATAATGCTGATGTGGCCACTGTGAGGTAGTAGAGATATCCCCACCCCTCAAAACAAACAAACAAAGGGCTGGACAAGCATTGTAGGAGAGGACTAGGGTTAATATATGATTAGGGAAAGGCAGAGAAAAAAAGGACAAAAGAGTAAGGGGGTACTAGCTAAGCTGGTGTAAAAAGCTAAGGCTGGTGTAACTGGTAGTGCTAGGTTGGCCAGGATCTGCTTATGGGTAGAAGGCAGAAGAGGGTATGGACCGCAGAATAAAAGGAGCTAGAACCAACCAGTGTGCACCCGGAAGGGAAAGCATCTGCCTTCTTTCTGGTACATGCAAAATACTTGTAAATCAGCATGCAAAGCCCATACAGACAAATGTCCCTTGGCTTGAATAACAGCAGTGCAGACAGGTGGGAAGAAAGCTTCAAGGTCGGGGGTCACTAACCAAGGCCCCCACTGCAGAGACAGGCATGGGTTCGGGGTGCAGGCTTGGTCGGGTGGGTGTCCAGGATCTGCTGCACCAGCTGTTCTACAGAGAACTCCTCTGCCCCGTTCCCACAGCTCCACTTGATGCCATGAACTAGAGGAAAGTCAGGGGGAAGTGCTGTGGGAACCCAAAAAAACAGCCCCCAAAGTACCTTGATGGTTCCTCCAAGCACCTGAGATGCTCCAAGACTTCTGGCTGGGTGAACAGAGGCTACCAGCCTCAAGACTGCTCGGACATGTAGCTCACAGCTGTCCTTTAGTCCCTTCTCCATATTCCAACACCTTGGAATGCAACAGGAATCCTAGCACCCCTGCAGCAAAGCACCATCCTGGCTTGGAGGGAAATGGTCACCCCACAGGCTTCTGGGTGCAGAACCCTGGCCCCTTGTAGAGGCCCCTGTTTCCACTCTCCCCTTGCAGTGCAACCTTGGCCCTGCGCCTTACACATGGGCTTCAGCTGTCCCAACAGCTCCTCCCGGGACCACTTCAGCCACTCTCGACGGTCACTGCTGATGGAACAAAAGATGGGGCTGCAGCCCTTTCCACAATCCTCCAGGGCTGGGACATTCAGGTAGTGCACAAGGACGATGTCAGGGTTCTGAGAGCACAAGGTACAGAGAATCATGGGGTCCTGAGGTCACAGGCTCAGAGTCCTATCCTCACTTTCTTCCTGGGCACCCCGCAAGCTCACCCCCAATTTCTGGTTCTCTCTATCCCCAGCCCCCTCTCTCCTTTTCCCATTCAGAACCTAGACATCCTTCCACTTCATTCTTTCAGATCCCATTTCCCTCAAAGAGCCAGAAGAGTCAGGCTCCCTGAGCTCTCCATCCTTACCTGGAGCAGCCAGTAGCAGCGCCGATGGAATGTGGGGACGATGGAAGAGTGAACGTAGCAGCCATAGAGACACTGCCAGGAGATAGGCTGGGGTGGGGGGAGGGCTAGTCTGCTCCCCAACTCTTCCTCTTTTCAGTCCCTTTGCAGGAATCCCAATCTTTCCACCAGTTCCTCATCAACCCTCTCCCTACCCCCACCTGGTCCCCAGCCCTTCCAAATGAGGGATAGAGAGAAGGAAATGATGGCGCTGGAACCTCACAAAGAGGACTACATCTGAAATCTGGGACTACCCAGAAATCAGGGAGCAGAGAAAGAAGGGGTGAGAAACAATGATTTGGGGAAGAGAAATCTGGCTTAGCAGTTCCTTACTTGGATGCCTGAGTGAAATGCAAGAGAAGTGGGGGGACTGGGTGGATGTTGGTACCCTTGAAGGAGAAGCCTATGACCTGGGGAGTTGGTTCATAGAGGAATCAATCAAATGACCCAGAGTGAGAAGGGAAGGGTGACTGGGAGGGTGGTGAGGTGTACAATGTCACCAAGGACTGGCAGGGCCATAATACAGCTGAGGATGGAGAGCGTAGGCCCAAGGCAGTTGAACTGGATGCCTGACTCTCTTACCTCCATGCCCTGGACCTTCAGCTTCATGTGGTCCTCACGGGTAGTCTTCCCATCCTTCCTCTTCTTCCAGAGGTAGCCATCTTTTCTGTATTTCACCTTCTTGCGGTTGTAGAGGATGATTGAGCCATTTTGAGGCCTGGGGAGGGAAGGCTTGGTCTTGAGTTTTGAGAAAAGAACTTGTGACCTCTGTCACTCCCCACCTTCACTAACTTTCTTACCTTGTCTTTGGAGCACAGGATAGCCACTCATCATGCTTCTCAAAGGTGATCAAGTAGGATGCAATCTCCTATAGGAGAGGAGGTACCCAGGTGGGTGTCCCCTTTATGTAGTATCAGTCTGGCCTCTGAGTCATCCCCTCAGAGCTATCTGGGCCCAGCAAGGCTCACCCTCTTGAGAATTCCAGCTTCCTTCTCAGATAAAACTCTAAGCTTCTCTCTTTCCCTCCTTCCCAACTTGGGTCTTTATCTTGGGGCCAGGCTCAAATTCTCCCCTGCCCATCCTTCATACTGCATATTACTTTATCCTTCTCAAATCTCATTTTTGTGCTACTTCCTGGCTCAAAAAATGCCAATGGTTTGACATTGCAAATAATTCCAGATTCCTCAGGCTGACTCTTAGGTTCTTTCCAACCAGTGAGCAAACCACTGTTCCCACTATCTACCCATATTGCACCAACCATTCCTGCCAGACTGGTCCATCGATTCTTCCCTAAACATGCACTGAGCACTCACCTCCCACCTGCATGAACTATTAGATACAGAACAGTCTGTGTCTGGCAATCTTAGCCATCCTCCAGACCAAATCCCTTTCCAGATGCACTGTGAAGCCCTGCTGACCACCCTAGCCCTTCCTGGAGGCTCTACAGCACTTTCAACAACACACACACACACACACACACACACCCTTTAACTACCATTCTCTTCATCAAATCAAAAACTATCAACCACTAATTACCTCCAAGGCACTAGGGGGTGGGGCTGTAACACAAGGACTGTGCCCTCCAGAAGGAGGCAGTATCTGTTACAAGCATGAATTTTGGAGTGAGTCAGGTAAACCACATGAGATAAACTGGTTTCTACATTTATAACACAGGGATATAATAATGACTAATCCATAGTGTCATTAGAGAATTAAAGGAGATAATGCAGTCTAGTGCTTATCACCAGGCTCCGTATATAAAAAATACTTTATAGCTGTAGTCATGGATGGGAGGTCTTATTTTTACTCAGGTGTATATGCCAAGGAAAAGTGAGCTACAAAGAGACCCATTCCTTTACAGGTCCCCTACAGTCCCCAAAGAGCCTGGAACCTTATTCTGCACTCAGACACAGAAAGATAGCCATTCCCCCCTTTGCAGCCCTCTAGGCCTTGCTAGGCCCTCATCTCCCAGACTCCCTGGAAAACCTCATTTGTATTCCACCGTAGCCGCTCTGGAGGCAGCAGTGGACAGCGAGGAAGACACTCCAGCAGCTTCTTGGGGAGAAAGATCTTCAGGTGGTGGCTGTTCTCTAGAGGAAAGCAGAAGGGAGGGATTAGTGTGCTGACTCCGATGTCCCAGGGATAATCCAGGGAAGAGGGGCTGAAGGCAATCCAGAGGGTTGGGGGGAAACTGAATAATAACAAGGAGAGCAAGGGATCCAAGAATTAGAGGGTCACCACGGTGTAGGGAGGAAAAAAGGTTATGCCAAAACTGGGAACCTGGATTGTGAACTCACCAGCAATCTCAGTGGTGTCCTTGGAATTCATGGTGAGGCCTTCAGAGGGTAAGGTCACCCCCGGCCTGAGGGGCCGGGGGGAGGGGGAGTCTGTGCTGGGAAGGGAGAGAACAAGGTCATGGTAGAAGCCCCATACCAACCCAGGGTAAGGTAAGGGAGGGATTCAGAACTGGGCCAGTATATCAGAGAAGGATGAGGAAAAGAGAAGGTGTCTATGATGTGAGAGCAGAATCAGAAAATGGAGGAAAGGAAGAATCCAGACAATGGTGCCAGAAACCCGACCAGAGTGGAAAGACATCACAGAACAGTGATCAGGAAGAAACAGGGTAGGGCAGGAGAGGGGAAAAGGTTGACAGGGATAGCATTTTAGAGGCTCTACAGCTTGGGCTTTTGTAGTCAGGTCAGGTCCTGGGGGCTCAGACTGAAGGTATCTGGTCCTTGGAGGATGGTGTGGCGAAAGAGCCTGGATGCTGGGGGGAGGGCAGGAGCCCTAAATCCAGGAGGGGAGCTAGGCCTGTGAAGACGCATCCTGAGTTCCTTCTCTATTTAATTTTTCCAAGAGGAAGGCGGATCTGATAATCTACTCTCTTGGTCAGGGCCTGGTAGAACTTGGCTAGAACCCAGGACTCACCTTCCCACCATCAGGTCAACCCGTCCTCCACTGAGGTCCCTCTCCCCATACTCCTCCTCCTCCCCGACCTGCAGGCCTACCGCACCCCATCTACCACTCTGGCTCCAGCCTGAGGCCTCCACCCTCCGTGGAGGAACAGATGGAAGCTGGAGGCGGCTCTCAGCGCCGGCTCCGCCAGGTGTCTAGGGGGAGGAGGCCTGTCCCAGTTCGGCTGTGTGTAGTGCAGCTGGGGTTGGGGTAAGAACTCCGCCCTAGGGCGCAGGTGCGCAGTCCCGGCTAGGCAGCCGGCCAGTGTGCGGAGCGGGGCCCGGCCCTGAGCAGCAGGCAATGCGGGGGCGGCGGCGGATGGTCCCCCATGTTGGGGCGGTGGGCCCCAGAGAACCTCCAAGATGGGAGGGTTCCGCCCCACAAAGAGATGCTGTGGTGAAGCCGCGGAGCAAGGTCCGCGGGCGCGGGACAGTGCGGGTGCGGAGGCGCGGGGTCCGACAGTCCCCGGGACACGCAGCTCTGCCGTGGGGCCCAGCGCAGAGAAGCGCCCCCTGGCGCGGGGGAGGAAGACGGAAGCGGGGAGGTGGGGGGGAGCCTGGAGGAGGGACGGTGGTCCCCGGAGCGGCGCTCCACCTCCGGACTAGGTTGAGCTGCGCCCCCTGGCGCGGGGGCGGAGAGGCGGGCTAAAGGCCCTAGCTCTTACCTCCCGGGGTCCCGCGGGTGACGGCGGCAGCGGCCATTCTACCCCACACCGACCCCCCCCCAGCGCCGGCTGACAGCGGCGTGTGGCGTCACTGCGCACGGGGCGGAGCCTCCCAGTTAAGGGGCTGAGGATCGGGAAGTGAGCTTGGGGTCAGCGCACGTGAGACTCTGGGCGGAGGGACTCGGCTTCCAGGACACCGAGCCAGGCCAAGGGACAGACTCCGGGAAGTCCCTAAAGGGGTAACAGTGCTGAAGGACAGGATCCCTGAGTCCCCGGAGGCGGAAGCTCGGCCAACTGACGGGATTCCCGGTCGGGGTGAATGGAGCGGGTGGGAAGGGGGCGTCCGGTGCCGGAACCCTAGGGGCTGGGCGAGGATGCTGAACGTGAAGGCAGGACTTTTCCGTCCTCGGACAAGAATACCTTGAATTTGGGGGACTCAGCCCAACTTCATTTTAGCTGGGCTCTCAGAAGGTGAAAGGAACTCTCCTTCACTGTTAGCCTCTCCATTACTGCTTCACAAAGAGAAAGACAAATGTTTCAACGCGCTTACTTTAATAACAGAACAGAGAACACAACAATGGGGAGTCGGGGGCCTAGAGGAAAACAGGACTCATGAAATTCCTGTGAGGGGGAGGGGTTTGAGACGTCGGCCCCCGAGGCTGTTAACGCCTAATTCCAAGGTGGGAAAGGAAGTTGGGAGAGGCTGAGGAAAGGGAAATGCTTCAACGCCAGAAATGGAGAGTCTAGTAATGGGAACTGGTCTTGGGTCCCGGAGGCAACACCATCATCTTGAGCCTGGAAAGTTTTTCCTTACTCTTCAGACTCCAACTCCATCCCCCAGGGACTGTAAAGGGCGCTCCTACGGGCTGTGACAGTGCTGTAGGAGGCCTGACAGTCCAGCTCCCTGGAAAGGCAAGGCGTATGCTGGCCTAGGGGACTCCAGGGAGACCAAAGCAACTGTAAAGATGAGAGAAATGTAAAAAGAATGAGAAAATGGAAAAGCAGGTCTCTAGATTACCTTCTCCCTAAGCCCAGGTACCCAAATCTCTGGCTCTTACCTGCCTTATTTTTGTTCCTCTCATATCTGGCTATCCAAGCTGGCTCTTGGCGTCCCCTGTCTCCCCATGCAAGACCAGGTTTCCACATCACCCACCACCACCCAGCCAAGTTCCTCTTCAATCATACCTGGGCCCTGCCAGTTGTGAGAAAATGGGCCTTTTTCAGTGGATAGGCTGCCTGCTCCTCTTCCACATAAGCGTATTCAGTGGGTCTGGGGAATTCAGGGCCCTCTTCGCCAAGCATCAGGGCCTCAGATGCAGCCCCAGAGCTGCCCCACTGGGCCTTCTTTAGTCTGTGGAGACTTTAGGCTTAGGAGAGCCTGCCTGGGAGCCTGGCTTCCTTCCTCTCCATTCTTTACCATTCTGCCCTAAAATACTTTCCTCAGGGATAGAGGGTTTTTGCCACTTGTCTTTGAACTCTCCACTCCAAACTTTCTATTTCCTTCAGACTGGAGTATTTTCAGTCCAGGGACCCAAAGTTGACCCCAGATTTCCCTACTATCCCCCAGTTCTATAGTGTGCTTCTTGTTTCTACTCCTTCCAGCCCATATGAGTCATTCTCCATCCCTCAGTTCTCTCTTCCTTTCCACATTATGGGAATTCTGCTCCTATCTGCACAAACAACCTCCAATTCCCTTAAAGCTCTCAATGTACCTTCCTGGGCTCAAACCATCTTGCCCCTAAGCCCTGCTTGGCTTCCAAAGCCTAGAGGTCTCCCCTCCTTACTCATTGATGTTTCTCTGGCGCTTCCTTAGATCCTCCAGGTGATAAGCAACCGCCCTGACTCGGGCTGGGATGCTCCCAGGTCCCTGCTGCACTCCTGCCAAACATGGCTTCCTTCTCTTTCTTCTGCAAAGCCTCTCAGGGGGTGGAAGCCCCTCAGGGGGATACAGGCCAGGCTGGGAGCAACCGGTGGCTCTCTGTGTCAGGGAGTGGGGAAAAGGAGCTAGAGGGTAGGACTGGGTCTCTCAGGGGTTTTTGAAATAAGGAGTTAGGGGTTTTGAAACCCTATGGCAATATAGCTGTGGTTTGTAAAACATGATTGATTTATAGAAAGGAGGGCTTGGTTGTGGGACTCCAGAGGGATAGGGTAATCAGGAGACAGGATGGCTGTGGGTGTGATTTTAACAGAGAGAAAGGCAGAGTGTTTATCATACCAGCATGGGTGGAATATAATGTTCCTCTGTCCAGATGGGGCTGTGAAGACAAAAAGGGGGTTAGTGCAGGGAGGACACCCCCATCCAGGCTGCTTCTCTAAGGACCTCTCCCAACCACCTGTCTGGCATTAGGAGCCACAATATTGATCAGCCAGTGGGGCAGTTATCCCCAGACTAGCTTTTTCTTTCTTTTCTTTTTTTAAACATGCGTATAATACACATAATTTCCCATTTTAACCATTTTTAAGTGTAAAATTCAGTGGTATTAATTACATTTACAATCATGTCTTATGATCACCACCATCCATTACTAAAACTTTTTCATCACCCCAAAGAGAAACTCTGTACCCCATTAAACAGTAAATCCTATCCCCAACTTTTCCCAGTTCCTAGTAACCTCTAATCTTTCTGTCTTCATGAATTTGTTGATTTCATATGAGTAGACTCAAACAATACTTGTCCTTTTGTGTCTGGATTCTTTCATTTAGCATAATGTTGTCAAGTTCATCCATTTGTAGAATGTATCAGAAAGTCATTCCTATTTGTATCTGAATAATAGGCCATTGTATGGATATACCACATTTAGCTAATCCAGTCATCTGTTGATAACACTTGGGTAGTTTCTGCCTCATTTTTAACCAAAGCAGATCACTCACCTTATTCCCTGTACCTGGAATACCCCAGCTAGTTTGCTGCTATAAGGCTTTATGTTAGTTTAAAATTGTACAACCTCACTTCCCCACTGCAGTTATTCCCCATTTTCTCCCTCTCTACTCACCTGGACTTTTGACTAAGGCTTTCCCAGAACCTGTCTCCATAATGCTGGGGCACCAGTCTGAAGCTCTGGGAAGGCAGGCTGGAGGGCGGAGATCGGCTAACCACCCTGGAACACCTGAGGTAAGGATGAGGTAGGCAGGGTATGGCTCTTCCTTTCCAGGATCTGCTCACCCCAAGGAGTCAGTGGCTTTGTGTTTCTGTGGGACCACATAGCTGCCCAGGCTCCCTCAGACCAGGCCCTCCCTTATCCACTTTGGCTGAGGCTTCTGATATGAAAGGAGACTGGAAGTGGGGTGAGGGTGGAGACTGGCAATTATTCGAACCTCAGATCTCACTGAATATCAAGCTTCCATGGCCAGGAAACATCATATTTAGCAATCAGGATTGCTGTGACAGACAGTGCCCCTTTTGGTTAATGCAAGGACCCAGGGAAGCAGAATTTCTGTTTATTCCTGCTTTGTCTCCCCTATCTCAAAACTAATTTCCTTGCAGGTAGGAAGGGGTGTGCAGAGCTGGTTGAGAACAGTGTTCATTACTTCTAAAGCCCCCAGATTGAATGATGACTGCTCTCTGGATCTTTGGAAGTGTGATGTAGGGTTTAGGCCTGGGGCCTTTTAGTTCCTCTGTCTTCATTCCTCCACAGCTGATCTCATCCAGTCCTAAGACTTTAAATACTACTAATGTGGTGATGACTCTCAAATCTAAATCTCTAGCCCTGGCACCTCTTCTGGGCTCCAGACTTACAGTCCAGCTGCCCACCTGACATCTCTTCAGCCTTCCCTATGTCACTGAAAGGCACCCCAAACACTCAGTTGTTGGGGGCCAAAATCTGTATGCTTCATTTTCCTTCCTCTCCCACATGCAATCGATCAACAAGTCCTGTCAGTTCTACATCTAAAATATACCCAAATTTGACATTTTGGCCCATTTCTTCTTTGTATCACCCTATTGCAGATTATCATCCCTTGCCTGGACTATTGCATTAGTCTCCTCCTCCTCTCATCCCTTCCATTTTCATCCCCCAATAATCTATTCTGCACAGGGCAGTGAGAGTAATCTTTTAAAATATGATTATGTGAAATGTTATCAGGTTTGAGTCACTTCAAAATAATCTGGATAGAAGGGGGCTGGATGGGTATATAGATGAAAAGAGTAACAATATAATAATTACTGGAGCTGAGCGAAAAGTGTAAATTGGGTTTATTATACCATTCTCTCTATTTTTGTATTTGTTTGAAAATTTCCATAATAAAAAAGTAAAAGAAAAAAACAAAAACACTCTGATCTTTTCACTCCCTTGCTTGAAACTTTCCCAATGACTTTACTGTCCTTAGAATAAAATCCTAAGTCTAGTATCCAGCCTGTTATTGGAGCCAAGCTGAGCAGGGAGGAGAGTTGGAGGGCCATTCTCCTGGAGAATTCATTGAAAATCTCCATCCGAGTTCTCAGTTTGTGGCCTACCCTACGGAATTCTGACTTCCCCACACCCACAGTAAGATACAGTTTGCAGTCCCTGATGTACCCAAGGAACCCTCCACCATATTCAGGCCCTGGTCTGACGGCCCCATACCCATCTTACCCACAACCACCAACGGGGCCTGTGTCCTACCCTCCAGGGCCTATGGGGGAACCCTATTTACCTCCTCAGGGGTAGCCTTACCAAGGATACTCCAAGTACAGCTGGCAGGGCAGACCTCAGGAGCCTCCTAAAACTACGTTTGTCATGGAAGACCAAAGATGGGATGACCTGGGCTCATCCATCTACCTCAAGCCTACTGGACAGCTGTCTGCAGTTGCTGCCTCTGGGACATGCTCACCTCACCAGATGAGCTCTCCTATCCTGCTAGCTCTCCCACCACCTCTGAGGGGCATGCCTGCCTCCATCTCTTCTAATTGCTGAAACAAATGACTAGCTCCAGACGGAACCGCTGCTTTCAACACGATGGGATTCTAGATTAGCAGAGACTGCTGCTGTTTAATTCAGTGACTTGATTTTTTATCATGTTCAAGATCTAGTTCTTTTTGATCTTTAACAAATGTGCTAAATGATTCTTTTATTTTTTTGGCCAAAAGCTTAGATACAAATTATAATTTTTAAGTTATATATTCAAGGTAGTGGCAATATATGGTATACTACTGAGTGGATTTATCTGCTAACCTCCTATATGTTTCAATAAATCTGTTCAAACCTCAAAAAAAAAAAAAAAAAAAGAAAAGAAAAAAACTTAGCTCTTTTCGAAGGCCCATAAGGTCCTATATAATTTTGGCTCTGCTTGCTTCTTTGATTTACTTCTACTTTTCCCTTGAACACTAAGTTTCAGTTACATGAGCTGCTTCCAGTTCCATGAACATAGCAACCTTGTTTCCTTTTTAGGGCATTTTCACCTGCTATCCCTTCTTCTTGTTCCTGGTTCTTATCATGACTGTCTTCTTATTTTTCAGGTCCCAATTCAAACTAACCTCCCCAGAACAGTCTTCCACAATTATTCTATCTAATCTTGGGTCTCTGGAGACACTCTATTTTCCATTATATTATAATCATACTTGATATCCTGTACTTATCAGTAGCTGAAATTATTGTTTGTTTACATATTCTGTCTCCCTTCAAGAATGTCAGCTGTAAGAGAGCAGGACTCTTGTCTTATTAATTGCTGAATCCTTAGTTCTAATATAGTGCCTAGAACACTGTAGCATTCAACAACTATTGCTGAACAAATTATGGTATCATCAATTCCCTGAGACCAGACATTGAGCGTCCTGTTCCTTATCTCCTGTCACTCTGGTAGGAATCTTCCCTCAATCCTCTCCCCATCCTTCCTATTGAATGGAAAAGACTCACTTGGCAAAGGGGATACAGTTGTCTCCATCTTCCTGTACCTGCATGGCTGGATAGAGCTGGGTGGCTGGATTGTCTCCTTGGCCTTGGGAGGATAATGGAAAATGAATCATTCACTCACATAATGGCTATAGGGATGAGACCAGTAGCAGACCTAGATTTTGGAAAGAGGATGTGTGGATCCTGTAAAAGGAAAGAGAGGGTAAAAGGTATTTCTACTGCTGGACTGGGAATATTAGCTGAACATACAGGTTGAAGATGGTGAGCACAGGAAAGGTGGATGTGGTAAAAGGGAAAGGAGAAAACACGTTTTCTAAAGCAAAATGTACAGAGTGAGTGAAATTCACAAAGGCAGTTAAGTGACAACTGACAATATGAGATGATGAAATGCAGAAAGAATGACAGGTGGAGACAGGATGGAATAGAGGCATTTGGGGGGAGTTGGTATAGAATTGGTGGTGGAGGGCGTTAGAGAAGTTGCAGAATTGAGGGCTAGTCAATCAATCAGAAATGAATGGTCGGTGAAAGTTGAGTGTGGACAGAGCTGTCACTTGGTAACAGAGGGGACAGAGGGGGCAGTTGAGGATATCAATAGGCAAAGAAGATGACCAGAGTAGCCAGTTGTAGGGAGCCAGAATCAAGGGCAGCTGAAGGATGACCTGAAAGCCAGCTGGGGTGGGCAGAAAAGGCAGTTAAAAATACTAGAGAAGTTTTTCTTCTTTTTTCTTTTTTTTTCAGTTCATTGCTTATCTCCTTAGAGTCTCCATCAATGAAATTCAAATTCTAAGATTTAAAGTCTCTTCTGGCTGTTTTGAGCTACACTGCCAGGGCATATAAATTTTACTTCACAGTTTACAGAGTTGTTTAGTGATTATTTGATGACATTTTTTCCCCCTGACCCTTTATGGGTTAAACAGAGCTGATGGGTCTATTAAAGCTCTTTTTCTTTTTTGGGGAAAAAAAAAATACTAGATAAGTTCGGAGAGTGCAATTAGGCAACATATAGGAAAGGAAACATCAATTGGAAACTGCTAGAAGTCAATGAGTAAATCCAAGGGCAACTAGGGATGGGCTGAGGTAAAAAATGGAGAGAGAAGCATTTTGAGCTGAGGTAGCAGATAAGGATAGTTTAAGTTGGTCTGAAAGGACAGATGGAATCCAAATGGGATGTTCTTGGCCAGAAGCAGGTGAGCAGCACTTAGGGACCAGTTGGGAGCTAAAGGACCTGAGGGGCACTCAGGTAGGTGGGCCTAAGTGGGTGGCTTATGGGCATGCCGAGGCTTAAGGAAGCCAGATTGGGTCCTCAACACTTGATTTAGAGGGTAGCCAAGGCCTTGGAAGGTAACCTGGGCCTCAGAGGATAGTGAAGACCTGAGGGCTGGGGCTGGGGCAGGGGCAGGGGCAGGGGCAGGGGCAGGAACGGGCCTGAATTGGGGCTGATGTCGATGGGGGAAGGGCGGGTAGCGCTGCCCTGAAGGGAGAGGCCAGGCCTGAAGGAGCGCATTGGACTCTTAGCAAGTGCACTGAGGCTTAGCCCGAGGCTTCCGGAGCAGCTCAGGCCGAGGACACTGGGGAGCTGGAGTGACACTGGTATCTCGAGGAGGCAGTCAGGGCCAGGGTGGTGGTCTCATGCCTGAGGGGTCAGCCTGGGACCTGAGTGGGCCGGGCTGGGTCGGGAGGAGTGGCCTGGGCCTGATGGGGCCAGCCCGGCCTGAGGTGGCATCCAGGCCTGAGGGACTTGCTTGAGCCTGAGGCGGCGGCCAGGGCCTCCCGGGGCTGCCAAACTTGAGGGGCAGACGGGGACAGGGCTTCCGTCGACTGCGCTGCCGCCGCCCGCACTTGGCCACAGCACCTGAGGCAGCTGAGACGAATTCTAGAACGATAGGGCCAGGAGGGAGGAGGAGGTGGGCGGCGACAAAAGCCGAGGGAGGAGCCGGCCGGCGTCTCGCGCGGGGGGCGGGGAACGGGCGGGGCCACCTCTTGGGCGGGGCGCGACGGGCGGCTCCTCCCCCTAGACTCGCCCCCGACGGCGGCGACGTGCGCGGGTCCGGGGCCTGGGTCCCCTCCAGGGTCCGCCCCCATCCTTTCCGGCTCTTCAGGCGCCGGTGACCCACACCGGTCCCGGCGTCTTGCTAGCCGTTTCGCACCCGCAACTCAGTTCCGTCGTTCTCTCCCGGTGGGGCCCCTCAGTCCCGGGAGCGTTGCCTCTTTAACAAGTTGCTGTCCGGGTCGCTCCCTGCCCCTCCCGGCCACTTCTCGGGATTGCGCGCGCCCGTCCGCGCACGCGCTCCCCGGTCCCCCGCCCCTCGCTGCAGCCCCAGCTCGCGCTGCCCGGGCGGGCGCCGGCCGCTGGCGCCGCTGCTGCTGCCGCCCCCGGGACGCGAGCCGGCCGCCCGCCGCCCGGGGACCCAGCGAGGGGCGAGGGCAGTCCCGAAACAGCCACGGATCTCCTCCCGCTCCTTTCCCCGCTTCCCGGGAAGTTTGTCCCTGTGCCCTCTGCCAAACTGCTCCGGGAGCCCCACCGCGCCGAGGTGAGAACTGAGGGTGGGGGGAGCGCCGCACAGGAATGTGCCAGGCTGGGGGGCGGGGAGCCGGGGTCCCCGTTTCCAAGACCCAGCGGGGGCCGGCCAGAGCGCGAGAGTCGGGATCATGTGCTATTTGTCCCGCGGAGGCGGAGAGAGGTGCCAGGCCCGGGAAGGCCGTCGGTTGGCTGGACGGGAGGACGGGGTCCGCATGGCCACCCAGAGAGGCCCGAACGGGGCCTGTTTGAGAACTATCGGGTGGGCAGAGTGCAGGTGACCGGAAGCCCTCTTTTGGGTCTGGCAGCCCCACCCAGCCACGGGCTCTTTCCCGTACCCCACTGCCTCTTTATACTACGATGGCAGACCCTTGTCCTTTACCCCATTATCCATCAGCCCTGCCACCCCATTCCTTGCTCCATAAGCCACAAGGGACATCATCATTGCTTGCCCCATCAGTGTCCCTTCCCTCCCCTGGTCAGGAGCTGGAGGTCAGGGCTGTACTTCCTGAGACAGCCTGTGTGATCTCAGCTGCTCCCTTCCTGTTCTGGGATGTAGCAGACCCCTCATGCCTCCCATGCCCTGTCCAGGAAGGCTGGTGAGGCAAGACCTAGCATAACAGTGGTTTGCGGTCCTTTGGGGTCACAGGAGTGGGGGTGGGTGGGAGGGCATCCCTGATACCTCTGTCCAGTCCTCCACCCTTCTTTCCGTGGGCGTGGGCTTCTCTGCCTCTCCTCCCAGGGTGTGAGCACCCGATCACCCACATTCCTGAGTTCCAGCCTGGCACCTTCCCCAGGGCTGAACGGACGCCATAGCACTAGCCCCAGGCAGGGGTTGAGACTGGCCTGCTTCCTTTCCCTTCTGTCCCTTTTTAGGGAGGCCTCTAGTGGCCCCTATTCCATAAAGATACAGGTATTCTAGGTTCCCCTCATAGAGGAGCCCTGGGAGTTAGTAGGGATGGAGACAGGATGACCCCACCCTCCCCTGCCCATTGTCCTGGATCTTGGGGAGGAAGTACTAGGGGCTGGGTGAGGGGTTTGGGGCCCATAAGGCAGGCCCTGTGGAACTCAGTCCTCTTCTGCACCTCTACCCTTGGACTTTGCCCATCTGCTGTCTCTCCCTTTTGTGTGATCTCAGCTGCTCCTTTTCTGTTTTGGGATATAGCAGACCCCTCACACCTCCCATGCCCTGCCCGGGAAGGCTGGTGAGGCAAGACCTAGCATGATAGTAGTTTGGGGTCCTTTGGGGTCATTGGGTGGGAGCTGATTTCTACTGCTCCCTTGCTGGACCTGTGAGGAGTTTTAGGTCAGGATCTGTGTTTGGGGTTTCATGTCCTCTCACTTCTCTCCTGGGTCCTAACTTGTGCTTTTGTCCCAGAGCTCCCCTCCCAGCCTGCTTAACACCACTATGTTTGATATTCTCTGCCTTTCCTTCCTTCCTTCCTGTAGCATGACCTCAGTCTTGTCTTCTCTCATGTCCCTCATTTTCTTGGGGTCTTGACTTTATGCCCCTCCTCTCTCCCATTCTCACCACCCCCAGTGTCTCTGCCCCTGTATCCCTCTCTCTGAGTTTCCCTCTGTCCAGCCTCTTTCTCTTCCCTATCTAAATGTTCAGTACTCTGAGTGATGAGGAATAAAAATATCACTGCCCCTGCCCTTGGATTCACATTGCATTCGGCCACTCCAGAGGGCCAGCCATCCTTACCTTTCCCAACATCCCCCACCCCTTGCCCTCCAGCCACATCCAAGACAGGTCTCTTGAGCTGCAGGTGCCTCCTAACCACTCTTCCCCCACAACCAGGGTGTCCCCTACAGCCCCAGCTGGCGTGGCCAGGCCCCAAGTGTAGGATGGGGCTCCCCCTACGAGGGCCGGTGGCAGCCAGAACTGATTCCGCCCCCCTGGTCTGGGGCCAGGACGCCAGGTAACTCGGGTGAAGGCCCAGGTCCCTGTGAGCTGGGATATGGCTGGGGAGAGAGGCAGGAACACTTCCGGGAGTCCCTGAGGAGAATGACATTTGGGAGGAAGACTAGGGGAACATGAACTGGGTTCTTGAGGGGCTAGGTTGCCAGGGAAGGGGGGTGGGAAATTCCTGGGAGAAGCTAAGAGATGAGGTCCCGGTCCCCCCAGCAGCTTTCACCATCCCTTCTCTGTCCTCTAGCTGAGAAGGGTGGGAGTCTCTGGAGCCATGGCTGGTGCCTCGGTGAAAGTAGCAGTGAGAGTTCGGCCCTTCAACGCCCGTGAGACCAGCCGGGATGCCAAGTGTGTGGTCAGCATGCAGGGCAACACCACCTGTGAGTGAGTCCCAGGGGGCTGACTGGGCTCAGGCAGGGAAGGCTGGGCCTGCCGCGCAAAAGGAGGGCCGTACTGGGCACAGAGCAGGTGCTAGTTGTAAGGGCGGGGGCTGGGACA